>CM055735.1:18902013-18939513 GCA_029465975.1 Dallia pectoralis
CTGCTCTCCAACGCAGGATATAGAACTTACATTTACCAAAGAGATATTTACTAGCGCACATCACCTTATTTATGCTACACTAAGATAAAGTTATGCAGTCTCTAGTACATGTTGAATGGTCTATCTATACTATAGTATAGTTGTGTAGTTAATAGTATTTGGTGACGGCAGCCCATACAGACGACAGCCATTAAAGCACAGGTGACAGCACACACTGCACAGGCGATAGCCCATAAATCACAGGTGACAGCCCATACTGCACAATTGACAGCCCATACAGCACAGGTGACCGTCCATACAGCACAGGCAACAGCCCATAAAGCACATGTGACAGCCCACACTGCACAGGTGACAGCCCATACAGAACAGGTGACAGCACGCACTGCACAGGCGACAGCTCATTAAGCACAGGTGACAGCCCATACAGCACAGGCGACAGCCCATACAGCACAGGCGACAGCCCATACAGCATAGGCGACAGCCCATACAGCATAGGCGACAGCCCATACAGCACAGGTGACAGCCTATACAGCTCAGGCGACAGCCCAGACAGCACAGGCGACAGCCCATACTGCACAGGTGACAGCCCATACAGCACAGGTGAGAGCTCATACAGCACAGGTGACAGCCCATGCAGCACAGGCGACAGTGACAGCCCTACAGCACAGGTGACAGCCCATGCAACACAGGTGACAGCTCATACAGCACCCAGCTCATACAGCACAGGTGACAGCCCATACAGCACAGGCGACAGCCCAGACAGCACAGGCGACAGCCCATACTGCACAGGTGACAGCCCATACAGCACAGGTGAGAGCTCATACAGCACAGGTGACAGCCCATGCAGCACAGGCGACAGCTCATACAGCACAGGTGACAGCTCATACAGCACAGGTCACTTTTACTTTGAATGCATGCATGCATGACAGTCACTCGCTTTGAATTAGAGTGTCTCCAAAACTGGATACATGTATTATTTATTATCAACCCAGGTGGTTTGAACCCTGAATGCTGATTTCTGACTGGGACCAGCTTTCAGCCTCGGTGTATTGGCAGGACAGAACCCCTCTGCTCCATTAGTATGTAAAGTGCTCCATCTTTATTGATAAGGCGTTGTCATACCGAGGTGTAGAGGTACCCGCCGCTGTTCATCCCGATATACAGCCCTGTTTTAGTGCTCTGGATGGCCACAATCCTCAGACCCACAGGAATCAAGTTGAACTGCACTGCAAAACAGACAGGTGTGGAAGAAGAGAGGGAAGATGTGGACAGAAATGAAAGAGAGAGAAAAGTGGATATACAGATGAGATTAAGAGAGCAGAGGCGGAGAGGAGGAAAAGCGACGGACGTAGAGAGAGAAGAAAGAGGTGATAGTGATGCGGGAGGACCAGAGAGTGTAAACAGAAAGGTGTTAGTGTAATTGGCCTCTGTCGTTTCGGTTTAAATTCAGTGTTTGGAGGCAGAACGAAAGTCTTGTCCATGTTGTTGCTGCTGCGCTTAGATCTGAACAACCTGGAAATGGGAGTTTCAGCACAATCGTCTGTGGGAAGAACGAGGGATAGAGAAATAGGAGGGGAGTGAGGAACAGAGAGATGGGACCGAAGACTTTAAGCCTCCGGAATACACTGGGATGCCTCCTGTACATGTGTACCTGTGCTCAGTTCCTCTGTGACAACAATGACACTTCCACTGTGTTCCTCTCTAGTTCCTGTGTAGTAGAGCCCTGCAAAAAGAAAGGACACACCTAGAATGTCTGGACAAAAATGATTTAGGGTCAAGATAAACTACTCCGATTGGAACGACCCGAAACACCTAAGTTGATATGAAATGATTTAGCGCGACTGCCTGTTCTTATATCCGAGTGTTTAGCCGGGTGTTTAGCCGGGTGTTTAGCCGGGTGTTTAGCCGGCCTGACAGTCAAAACAAGGGCATCTGTCAGGAGCGATATACCGGTTTTACCTCAAACTTTGACAAATATTGACAAACGGCGGTCGGCTGGGTTGGGTCACAGCAGAGGAAGTAGCGCTTTGGAACATCCTGGTTGCCCGCTGATATAGACCTGACCTACTGCGTTTTAATAATCTGCATTAATCCTTAGAAAACATGGGAGAAATAGTCGCTTTGAACGGGCCGTTAAATAGACATTTCACAAAATAACAACGTCAAGAACAGCCGTCAAACATTAACTCCTTTCATCTAATCGACTTCCCACTGAAAGAGAGTGATGGGGAGATGAGAGGTGGGAGAGAGAGAGCAGCCATATCTCTCTCTCTCTCTCTTCCTCTGTCTCTGTATCCTGCTTTAATTTGTTCTATCGATCCCTGAATGTCTACCAGGCCGTTTCACAAATGAACACGGTGTCACTGAGAACCCAAAGATGACAAATAGAAGGGCATGTTCACCAACGCCAACTCTCCCCCGTCTCTCACTCTCTCTCTCTCTCTCCCCCTCTCTGTCTCTGTCTCTCTCTCTCTCACTCTGTCTCTCTCTACCTCTCTCTACCCTCTCTCTTACTCTGTCTCTCTCTGTCTCCCCCCCTCTATCTCTCTCCCCCTCTCTCCCTCTCCCCCCCGCTCTCTCTCTCTCTCTCTCTCTCCCCCTTTCTCTCTGTCTCTCACCCCCTCTCTTTTTCTCTCTGTCAATCTCCCCGTGTCTATCTAGGTCGATCTCTCAGCTCTCTATAAGTTTTTGAAAAAACGATAATTTGCAATGGCGCCCTGGCCACGTTAAGGCGAGAAATGTGCAAGACAATGTAAATTTTTACAATATATACACAGAACACAAGAGTGCAAATAGCAGTGGGACACAAAAAGACAATACAGGATCATGTGGAGTCAATATACAGTTAATACAGGAAGAGGTAGTTCAGTTGTGCAGCATTGATGTGGCAATAACAACTATATAAAAAATACAAAGGAGTGTCTATATACAGAATATTAAATGGTTATATTGTATCTAGCTGGTAGGTCATTAGTGTGCACAAATGATATGACCGTGGTTTAGGGACGGAGAGCATTTCAGCGTGCCTAAGCAAATAGGATTAATTCAAGAGTGCAAACAGGTGTGACAGCAGTACAGGTGAGAAAGTTACAATCCAGACATTGGGCGAGATAATGGTCTCAAGTTTTAGTTTTTTTTTGGAATTCGTTTCAGTCATTGGCGGCAGAAAACTGAAAGGATTGGCGGACAAATGTTGTAAAGGCTTTCGAGGTGGTTAAGGCAATGTACCTGCTTGAGCGTAGACTGTGGGTGGGTAGAGCTATGGTGACTTGAAAACGTAGGTACAGCAGGACTTTGCCTAGCAGAAAAGTGTAAAGTAGTTGGTACCAATGAGTTAAACGCAGAGTGTTTATTGACGAC
Source organism: Dallia pectoralis (assembly GCA_029465975.1). Taxonomy (NCBI): domain Eukaryota; kingdom Metazoa; phylum Chordata; class Actinopteri; order Esociformes; family Umbridae; genus Dallia; species Dallia pectoralis. Next base: position 18,905,374 of record CM055735.1, read on the forward strand.
CAACCGACTAATGCGTAAAGGTTGCAGTGGTGGGTGTTGTATGGGGCACTGGTAACAAAACGTATGACACCGTGGTAAATCATATAAAAACAATTCTGGAAAGAGTTTGTGAGAACTCCCTCAGAAGCCAATCTACCGCCACCTGCGGGCAGGCTTCGGCAGTCGTTCTCCCCGGTCTTCTGAGCCATCATCGTTATCTCCTCCCCCTGCACACCTGGTTCAGTTTCGTCATCACTACACCTGGTGTCCATTACCTCATTAGAGGACTATTTAAGTTCCCTGTGTGTCGGGTTGTCTTTGTGTGGAATTGTTATATGTTACGTGTGTTCTGTGCAGCCTGGGTCTCTGTGTGAGCTCGGGGCTTCTTGATTATTATACCTCCGTGCGAGGAGTTTGTTACAGTTTGTGCGCTGCGGGAGGGAGATGAGTGGAAAACAGCCTTTAGCACTACATCAGGGCACTACGAGTACCTGGTGATGCCGTACGGGTTGATGAATGCGCCGTCGGTTTTCCAGTCCTTCGTGAATAACATTTTTCGGGACATGATCGGCCGCGGAGTGTTCGTCTACATAGATGACATCCTTGTGTATTCGGAGAACCGGACTGATCATGTTTTGCTTGTTCGCAGAGTACTGGAGCGACTGAGGGCGCATGACCTGTATGCCAAATTGGAAAAGTGTCTGTTTTTTCAGCGAGCAGTCTCCTTTCTCGGGTTCCACATTACTACAGGGGGGGTGGAGATGGAGGTTGATCGCGTGGCTGCCGTGCGTAATTGGCCCGTTCCAACCACGGTAAAGGCGGTACAGCGAATAATCGGTTTCGCGAATTTCTACCGCAGATTCATCAAGAATTTTGGCAAGGTAGCAGCTCCCATTACATCATTGTTGAAGGGGGGGCCATCTCGGATTCGTTGGTCGAACGAGGCAGACCGCGCGTTCAGTACATTAAAGATGCTGTTTACATCCGCGCCGGTGTTGGCTCACCCTGATCCATCACTTCCCTTCATAGTGGAGGTGGATGCATCGGAGGTTGGGATTGGTGCTATACTGTCCCAGCGTTCGGGCACCCCTCCCAAAGTCCGTCCCTGTGCGTTCTACTCGCGGAAACTCAGTGCGGCGGAACAAAACTATGACGTGGGTGATAGGGAGCTGTTAGCTGTAGTCAGAGCTCTGACAGAATGGAGACATTGGCTCGAGGAGCAAAACACCCGTTTGTAGTCTGGACTGACCACCGTAACCTGGAGTATATACGGGCTGCGAGGAGGCTTAACCCTCGCCAGGCTAGGTGGGCATTGTTCTTCACACGGTTTGAGTTTACGTTATCGTACATTCCTGGGACGAAGAATGTCAAGGCAGACGCGCTGTCCAGACTATATGACACACATGAGAAGCAGGTTGATAACTCACCTATTCTTCCTGCTTCCTGTATAGTGGCACCGGTGATGTGGGAGGTCGATGCGGACATCCAGCGCGCATTACGCAAGGATCCATCTCCTCCTCAGTGCCCCGAGGGGCGCGTGTACGTGCCGCTGGATGTTCGCGACCGTCTCATCTGCTGGGCCCACACATCGGTGTCCTCGGGTCACCCAGGCATTGGTCGGACAGTGCGCTGCCTTACCAATAAATATTGGTGGCCTGGTCTGGCCACGGATGTGAGGTTGTTCGTGTCCTCGTGTTCCGTGTGTGCCCAGTGTAAGGTACCTAGGCATCTTCCGGCGGGTAAGTTACAACCTTTGCCCGTTCCACGACGACCATGGTCTCACATTAGTGTTGATTTTTTGACTGATCTCCCTCTCTCCCAAGGTCACACTACAGTCCTGGTCGTTGTGGACCGCTTTTCAAAGGCCTGCCGCTTCCTGCCCCTGAGAGGTCTCCCGACGGCCCTGCAGACCGCAGAGGCCCTGTTTACACACGTCTTCCGGCACTACGGGGTTCCGGAGGACATTGTGTCAGATCGGGGCCCCCAGTTCACGTCCAGTGTATGGAGGGCGTTTATGAAGCGCTTGGGGGTCTCGGTCAGTTTGACCTCCGGGTACCACCCCGAGGCTAATGGGCAGGTGGAAAGGGTGAATCAGGATTTGGGAAGGTTCCTGAGGTCATATTGTCAGGACCGGCCGGGGGAGTGGGCGGAGTTTCTGCCATGGGCAGAGTATGCCCAAAATTCACTCCGCCACTCCTCCACTAACCTAACACCATTCCAATGTGTCCTAGGACACCAGCCGGTTCTGGCACCGTGGCAGCAGAGCCAGGCCGACACCGGGGTGCCGGCAGTGGACGAGTGGTTTCGGCGTGCTGAGGCGACATGGGACGCTACACACACCCACCTACAGCACGCCAAACAGAGGCAGAAATCGTCTGCTGACCGGAGGCGCAGTGACGCGCCCGTCTACGCCCCGGGGGATCGGGTCTGGCTCTCGACCCGGAACCTTCCCCTCCGCCTGCCCTGCCGGAAGCTGGGCCCGCGGTTTGTGGGGCCATTTAAAGTCCTGAGGAGGGTAACCGAGGTGACGTATCGATTGCAGCTGCCACCTGACTATCGAATTAATGTGTCATTTCATGTCTCTCTCCTCAGGCCGGTGGTGGCTGGTCCCCTCCAGCAATCGAGGGTGCTGGAGGTTCCCCCGGCCCCCCTGGACATCGAGGGGGTCCCGGCGTACACTGTCAAGGACATCATCAACTCCAGACGCCGGGGAGGGGGCCTTCAGTATCTCGTGGAGTGGGAGGGGTACGGCCCGGAGGAGCGATGTTGGGTGCCGGCGAGGGATGTGCTGGACTCAAACCTTCTAGAGGATTTCCATCGTCGGCGCCCTGACCGACCAGCTCCGCGTCCTCCGGGTCGTCCCCGAGGTCGGGGTCGACGCGCTGCTGGAGCCGCGCGTCAGGGGGGGAGTACTGTGAGAACTCCCTCAGAAGCCAATCTACCGCCACCTGCGGGCAGGCTTCGGCAGTCGTTCTCCCCGGTCTTCTGAGCCATCATCGTTATCTCCTCCCCCTGCACACCTGGTTCAGTTTCGTCATCACTACACCTGGTGTCCATTACCTCATTAGAGGACTATTTAAGTTCCCTGTGTGTCGGGTTGTCTTTGTGTGGAATTGTTATATGTTACGTGTGTTCTGTGCAGCCCGGGTCTCTGTGTGAGCTCGGGGCTTCTTGATTATTATACCTCCGTGCGAGGAGTTTGTTACAGTTTGTGCGCTGCGTCGCACCCTCTACTTTGCCTGCGGGCTTTGAGCAATACTACGGGTTTTCCGTACTGTATTAAAAGAGACTTAGTACGCTACCTGCTACTCTGCCTGGCTTCATCCTTCCGTCCACCTACACAGCGTGACAGAGTTTGAGGCAGTTCTTTAAATGACATTTATTGGTACAATAGTCATCTTCACCAAGGCAAGTTTGGCAGAATGAAAGAGGCCCTCTTGAAGTAAAGGAAACCGATTCTGGACTGGACTAGATTTGAGTTTGTTTATGTGCGACTGAAAGGAGAGAGAGGGCTGTCTAACAAGACACCTAGATATTTCAACAGTATGGCAGGGGTGGACTATTCTACTGAAATAGGCCAATGCCATCAGGGATTATCGTCGCCATGACGAGGTGTACCTGGTCTGCAACAATGTTTAGGCAGGTGGCACATGAGTTTTACATGGATGCCCGGACCCGGGGTTTCCCGGGAAAACATGGGCCAAGGCATCACATTCCGTCCACTGGCTTGTCCTCTTCCCACAGGGCATTTTAGTGCCATCACTTTCCCGGGTAAATGATGCACGCGTACATAGCTGTACATGTGATGAAAAAATTAAATGGAAATGTTTGTACCAGGTGACAATCTTTTACTGTGCCAAGTACTAGTTCCTTTGTAGGACAGGGGTCATACAGGGGTCATAAAGGGGTCATAAAGGGCAATCTGACCGTTCTGCAGCGTCACATTGTAGGTGATGGACAGGGTCATACAGGGGTCATACAGGGGTCATAAAGGGCACTCTGACTGTTCTGCAGCGTCACATTGTAGGTGATGGACAGGGGTCATACAGGGGTCATACAGGGGTCATAAAAGGCACTCTGACCGTTCTGCAGCGTCACATTGTAGGTGATGGACAGGGGTCATACAGGGGTCATACAGGGGTCATAACGGGCACTCTGACCGTTCTGCAGTGCATTGAGCCTTGGACGCCTGAAAACCTGTTGCCAGTTTGTTGTTTGTCCTTCCTCGAACCACTGTTGATTGGTACTCACCACTGTTGGTTGGTACTCACCACTGTTGGTTGGTACTCACCACTGTTGGTTGGTACTCACCACTGTTGGTTGGTACTCACCACTGTTGGTTGGTACTCACCACTGTTGGTTGGTACTCACCACTGTTGGTTGATACTCACCACTGTTGGTTGGTACTCACCACTGTTGGTTGGTACTCACCACTGTTGGTTGGTACTCACCACTGTTGGTTGGTACTCACCACTGTTGGTTGGTACTCACCACTGTTGGTTGATACTCACCACTGTTGGTTGGTACTCACCACTGTTGGTTGGTACTCACCACTGTTGGTTGGTACTCACCACTGTTGGTTGGTACTCACCACTGCTGACCGGAAGCACCCCGCACACAAGCCTTGCCGTTTCAGATCGGGTGCTGACCCAGTTGTCCGGCCACAACAATTCAATTGGCATTCGTCAAACTCACTCAGGTAATCACCGCCCATTTCTCCTGCATCCAACACGTTGACTACGAGATCTGATTCTTTGATTACCATCTTATCTACCCAGACCTTGTTTTAAAAAAAAAGCGACGGTCAATGTTATTTACGGTACTTAATCATTTTTGTGTGTCTCTATCATTTCCCTGTTGGATAATATAGGCTATTTCAAAACTGTAAATGTCTGGCCTCCGCGTTTGTGTGTTTTGGTTCATTGTCTCTCTAAATGCTCCAGCTGCGCTTTAGAATTCGAGAGAATGGACTAGAATTCGCTGTCACAATGCACAATTCATGGTCCTTTTAATTATGGCGAGTTTCCCAAGTCCTGAACCAGCATAGCCCCTCAATAAATCCCACAATCAACTCCACCACGTTTGGCCACGGTTATTGTAAGGTATAAAAATGGAGGACGGCAGTTTTTCCACGCGTGCTATTCTCACCAGAGAAAAGCGGAAACTTGCTTACTATCATTTTTTTTCAAGGTTTTGAGGAACAATATTATTTCAAATGGAGTACGTCGCAAATAGTTTGTTATTGTAGATTCGCCTGGAGAATACTAGAATACATATTGGAATCACTTTTGAGCAATGGTCTTAAATGCACTTGAAGAAGCAATCTGAGATTTCATATTTGTCCCTAACATGTAAGACCGGTATACAAAAAGCATTTGGTGATTATGTGTCTTTAAAAGTCACTGTATCTGGTATTCACATTTGTTGGTTATTGTTTCCAGTTCACAAGTGAATTGAGGTGAGATAGTGTGTGTATTTGTTGTAGTTTGGATGTGTTTTATAAGTCGCTGTGTAGCGCAGTATTATTTCAAACTAGATTGTTTTTTGTCACCATTCACGGTTTGTTTTATGTTTCAATTCGAAATAATCCTGTTTCAAACGATATATAACGATATTATAGACCATAGACTAAATGACGGTCGGGGGCTTCTGTGTTTTGACGTGTTAGTAAAGTACTGCATTATGGGCTGTTGTGAGACTAGAGAGCATTAGCACTGCCGAGCTGTCAATCAACTCCCATCTCCATGGCAATGCCACTGTAAGAGATAGCTGTATGGCAGGAGACACGCTTCCTCTCAGTCAACCATCCCTTACCAATTAGCGAGACAGATGGACAAAGGGCATAGGGGTTAAAGGTCAAATGCTGCAGAAATTATGAGCCATCTATCTTATGCCTAGCTGGCGTTTTATATATTTCTATATATTTTCTCATTGTCCCATCATATACCTGTCAGTCTGTCTGTTTTCTGTCTGCCTCTAACTTCTGATGTTTTTGCATTATCCACTTCTTACTCCAATCCCCTGTCCCCGTGGCATTTCATCTCTTTATAATGAACTCTTTCAACAGAAGTCTTTCACCAATTTTCTTTCTAATTTCTGTCTCCCAAACTGACACTGTAATCTGTCACTACTTTTTACTGTTTGTTGATGTCACTCGCTATATTCGTCTCTCTCATCCTCACACTCCTCTATTCCTCTCTTTCTCATCTACATCTTCCTCTATTTCTCATCTTCCTCATCTTCATACTCCTCTATTTCTCTATTTCTCCTCCCATACTCCTCTAATCCTCTCTTCCTCATCTTCATCCTCCTCTATTCCTCTCTATCTCATCCTCACACTCCTCTAATCGTCTCTTCCTCATCCTCCTCTATTGCTCTCACTCAGTTCCTTTATCTGTCGATAGACATATTTCAATGCTTTAAATATATGCAGCTGTACCTGCCTTTGTGCTCAAAGTTTTGCTGCTGTCTCTTTTACGTAAAGCAGGAATCAGCAGTTGAAGTGAAAAGTATACTCTTTGCATTTACCAATATGATGTTGTTGGTTTTTATGGACTACAAACGTTTCTGCTGGCTTTCAAAGTTTATATTTAAGGATAAGAAATTTATAGATGAACAACATTTTTGTATGAACTCCAGATTGCCTTTTTAATTCTCAGATAAAAGAGACAGGCAGGGTACAAGGGGAAAAGGTGTGTTTTAGTGTTATGGAGTGCTGAAGAGAAGATGTAAGACCAGACCAATCACTGAGCTAGAAAAGATTAATGACTTTTTTTGTGACAGTAATTGCTGTGGATAAAAGTGCAGAGAATCAAGCTGACTACATGTTATGGCTTTCCGATGGGAAATCCAGACAAAAGTAAATTCCTCATCTAGCCCGGATAGATTAAGCTTTTAACAGGAAGTCAAATCCATTGACAACCCCACACAACCAGACAATATCCACACTCATCACTACCCCAATAACTACCCCAATAACTACCTCATCACTACCCCAATAACTACACCATCACTTCCCCATCACTACCCCGATAACTACTCCATCAATACTCTGGGGCGGCAGTGGCTCAGTGGGTTGAGTCGGTTGTCTATCAGTCGGACGGTTGGTGGTTCGATCCCTGGTTCCTCCTGGGAAAATGGTGTCCATGAGTCCATAAGCCTGCAGTCGCTTTGCATGGTAGATGTGGTCGTCAGTGGGTGAATGCGAGGCAGGATCTGTAGAGCGCTTTGGATAATATCACTAGGGAAGACTGGGACAGCCAGCCGCTTTGACCTCCCACCAGAGGGGGGATGCACAGTGATTGAACGCCATTAGTGGCTCACCAGCTGTTCTTTTGGCACCTCAGCCCAATGCTCTGTCCTATCCAACCCGTCCTCACTCTCCTCACGGTGACACTCTTCTTCCTCCAGTGTCTCTGGGTCTGGGATGGCACCGTGTCAAGGTGTTTTGCGGAGAGGCTTCAGGGTAGGAGATATGGGCTGTATAGAGGTATGGCTAGCTGTCTGCGGGAGTGGCTAGATGTCTGGGGGTGTGGCTAGCTGTCTAGGGGTTGGGCACCATAGATGGATTTGACATTACAGCATCAATAAAATGAGACATCAATCAAAACAAGGGGCTCGGTTGAGTTTGGTCATGTCATATTGTGTTGACCGATTCCTCTCTGACAGGGTTCAGCGTGTTAAATCACAGTACTGTACCACATAGTGTCCAATATACAGTACTGTACTACATAGTGTCCAATATACTGTACTGTACCACATAGTGTCCAATATACAGTACTGTACTACATAGTGTCCAATATACGGTATTGTACCACATAGTGTCCAATATACAGTACTGTACTACATAGTGTCTAATATACAGTACTGTACCACATAGTGTCCAATATACAGTACTGTACCACATAGTGTCCAATATACAGTACTGTACCACATAGTGTCCAACATACAGTACTGTACCACATAGTGTCCAATATACAGTACTGTACCACATAGTGTCCAACATACAGTACTGTACCACATAGTCTCCAATATACAGTACTGTACTACATAGTGTCCAACATACAGTACTGTACCACATAGTGTCCAACATACAGTACTGTACCACATAGTGTCCAACATACAGTACTGTACCACATAGTGTCCAATATACAGTACTGTACCAACATACAGTACTGTACCCATAGTCTCCAATATACAGTACTGTACTACATAGTGTCCAACATACAGTACTGTACAACATACAGTACTGTACCACATAGTGTCCAATATACAGTACTGTACTCCAACATACAGTACTGTACCCAACAATATACAGTACTGTACCAACATACAGTACTGTACCACATAGTGTCCAACATACAGTACTGTACCACATAGTGTCCAATATACAGTACTGTACCACATAGTGTCCAACATACAGTACTGTACCACATAGTGTCCAACATACAGTACTGTACCACATAGTGTCCAATATACAGTACTGTACCACATAGTGTCCAATATACAGTACTGTACCACATAGTGTCCAATATACAGTACTGTACTACATAGTGTCCAATATACAGTACTGTACCACATAGTGTCCAATATACAGTACTGTACCACATAGTGTCCAATATACAGTACTGTACCACATAGTGTCCAACATACAGTACTGTACCACATAGTGTCTAATATACAGTACTGTACTACATAGTGTCCAACATACAGTACTGTACCACATAGTGTCCAATATACAGTACTGTACCACATAGTGTCCAATATACAGTACTGTACCACATAGTGTCCAATATACAGTACTGTACCACATAGTGTCCAACATACAGTACTGTACCACATAGTGTTCCACATAGTGTACTACATAGTGTTCCACATAGTGTACTAAATAGTGTTCCACATAGTGTACTACATAGTGTTCCACATAGTGTACTACATAGTGTTCCACATAGTGTACTACATAGTGTTCCACATAGTGTACTAAATAGTGTTCCACATAGTGTACTACATAGTGTTCCACAATGTGTACTACATATTGTTCCACATAGTGTACTAAATAGTGTCCCACATAGTGTACTACATAGTTTACTACATAGTGTTCCACATAGTGTTCCACATAGTGTACTACATAGTGTTCCACAAAGTGTATTACATATTGTTCCACATAGTGTACTAAATAGTGTCCCACATAGTGTACTACATAGTGTACTACATAGTGTTCCACATAGTGTTCCACATAGTGTTCCACATAGTGTAGTACATAGTGTTCTATATAGTGTTCCACATAGTGTATTACATAGTGTACTAAATAGTGTACTACATAATGTACAACATAGGGAACGTAGGGCTATACTCAGGAGGCTACTTGTCTCTATAAGTCAGTTAATAATCAGACGATTTCCTTTATTATTTACCTCCATTTGCTACTGATTTGGTCCTTTCTGACTGGCCTCTTTACACCGCAGTGGTCTGCATAAATTACGCACGCACACACACACACGCACGCGCACGCGCACACGCACACACACACACACACGGTCACTCACTCAACACACTAATTCCTCACGTTCCATACACTCTGCAGACGGATGGATGATCGTGCTGTGGATTGATACTCGATTATGATCACGCCAATCACTCAACGATCCCAGCACGTGTCGGGAATTGAATAAATCACCCGCCTTTATGAGTCCTCCACTGTACTGTGATCTACCTGCCAGATCACCCTCCATCCGTCTCTTTCTGTTCTCTCCTCACCTCTCTCTCTATATGCCTCCGTAAGTCTCTTTCTTAATGCCCGTTCCCCCAGTAGTACACTATTGAGAAACGGACAGCAGGCATTGCGTAACGCGAGGTAATCATAGTATCTGGGGAGTGAAAAGCATGACTTTCCTCATTACAAATTCTGCTGGCGATATACTGTGCCTTTTCTACTGAGGTGTTTCACTGTGAGGTGTTTTACCACCTAAGGAAACACGGTTCTGTATGAAGTGAACACATAGGGGAAACCCCATCATTTCCTATCGATATGCTGGCAGGAGAGCCCGGCGTTCCCAGAGGAAGGCAATGTACGTTCCGCTCAGTGATCATCCAGGAGAAAAAAAAGTTATTCCTCCAAAATAAAAGTCCCAACGCAAGCATGCCTTACACTAATGATGTGGAAGTAGAAAGCCCAGCGGGGCCCCGTGAGGGTGGTGTGTGAGGGCCAATGGACCAGGTGCAAGCCCTGAGTAGTAAAGGAGAGTTGGGTAATTAACCTAGTAAGAAGAGCACTAAGCTCGGGTAGACTAAATGATACCTGGAACAGATTGCTCCAGAGGGAAGTTTTCCTTATTCACACACGTATGATTAACTTCCTACAGGAGGAGTGTCTTCACCATTGACCTGAATTATTCCCGGGGGGTCCTGCAGAAAGCATTCACTAAAGATGGGTGAGGTGGGGAATCTTTCCATCAAGAAGTCTTCACACTGGGGTTTGATTATCAGCTTCTGTGGAGAACTCAGTGCTATGAAGACAGACAGGTGTGTGGCTAATAGGAGGATATATTGTCTTATTAATATGAAGACAGACAGGTGTGTGGCTAATAGAAGGACATATTGTCTTATTAATATGAAGACAGACAGGTGTGTGGCTAATAGGAGGACATATTGTCTTATTAATATGAAGACAGACAGGTGTGTGGCTAATAGGAGGACATATTGTCTCATTAATATGAAGACAGACAGGTGTGAGGCTAATAGGAGGACATATTGTCTCAGTAATATGAAGACAGACAGGTGTGAGGCTAATAGGAGGACATATTGTCTCAGTAATATGAAGACAGACAGGTGTGAGGCTAATAGGAGGACATATTGTCTCAGTCATATGAAGACAGACAGGTGTGAGGCTAATAGGAGGACATCTTGTCTCAGTAATATAAAGACAGACAGGTGTGTGGCTAATAGGAGGACATATTGTCTCAGTCATATGAAGACAGACCGGTGTGAGGCTAATAGGACGACATATTGTCTCAGTCATATGAAGACAGACAGGTGTGTGGCTAATAGGAGGACATATTGTCTCAGTAATGTGAAGACAGACAGGTGTGAGGCAGCCGGACTTACAGAAGGAGCTGCTTTCGTCCTTTGTGCCGTCCATGGTGCCATCCGGAAGCATCTGCAGGTAGAAGCCATGCCGGTTGTAGAGTCTGGTGACAATCCCTTTCAGTTGGGGCTCTGAAAAAGAACACGAGAGGAGCACTGTTACCACATGAACCACATGAAACGTGTGTGTGTGTGTGTGTGTGTGTGTGTGTGCGTGCGTGCGTCCCAACTCCAATATCAATTATAAAAGAACCTCAGATTGTTTAAAAGACCTACAAATGCTATCATGTTAACATACTGGAACAGACTACAAACTAAGACAGATAGAGAGATAGAGAGAAAGAGAGAGAGAGAGAGAGAGAGAGAGAGAGAGAAGACATGGCCCCAAAAGGATGTCTGCTATTTACACTGCATAGTAAAGTCTTGAGTCCATAGTGACCTTCTGCATGACGAACGTGACCTTGGTGTCTGCTTAAAAAAGGGCAATTACTGCTGTGACAGAGATACTGTGTGTGTGTGTGTGTGTGTGTGTGTGTGTGTGTGTGTGTGTGCGTGCGTGCGTGCGTGCGTGTGTGCGCGCGCGTGTGTGTGTGTGACTCATGTGTGTGTGTGTGCGTGTGTGTGTGTGTGTGAGTCATTAGTGATGAATAGCAAGTGCAACTGTGCTAGAAGAAAGAAGAAAGAAAGAGGAAGAAACACCAACAGTGGCAACTGTAATGAGGTACAAAACGTTTAATAACTAGGTCTTTAATCTATCTACCGCTCTGTTTGGTTCTTTACAAAACACATTCTCTGTCAAAAAACGAACAGGAATAAATACCTTGGGATGTGAATTTGTCTCAAGCACTTGTAGCCTTTTTTGCTGTGTGTAGATTATCATTTCAGTAAATGAGCAAAAGCTATCCACAGAGACTTGCAGAAGTGAGTGGATGCATTTTCAGACATTGTTTGTACTGCGTACAGCTACAGTTGTAATTTGCTGTTTACATTTAGCGTGCTAGCAAGCATAATAGCTAAGGCTACAGGACAGCAGTGCTCGTTTTAAATGAGAATATCATCCAGACTGAAAGAACGTTAAAGTGCATTAAGAATTCAGTAGTAGTAGGCAGGCAAAAAAACAGTTTTGGTGGTTTCTGGAATATCATCAGTAAACACATTTGTCGCAGCACATTTTGGGTCCCGTTCAGCAGTTTTACTTGATCACCACTGGAAAGTAATGTTCAAAGTTACGTCTAGAGAATTCCTAAAACTGAAGTGATGATGGAGAAAGTACGAAACGCCTGTATGTTTAATCCGCAGAAACTCGTTACAACTTGATGCTAGAAGATTCTACCAGCAATCAAAACACACAAGCCCGGTTTGTCAAAAAATATGATGGTTTGTCAATATATATGATGGTTGAAGTGACATACTTCAAGTTAAAGGAAAAGCTAGAGGAACTCTCCAAACTATTACTTTAATAAATACAGTTATTTAAAAGTCATTTCATGTCCAATCAACTACTTGTGGCATTGATTAGGGATCATTTGAAGACAAATGCTCTTGTGTAACCCTAAACCTAACTTCATAATGCATGTTAGAGCATATGTAAGTACATGAGATTATTTATTTTAGTAATTTGATTTGTAATTATGAGTATGAGGCAAAATAATAATTTCATAAATTATAAATTCAACATGTTATGCATCAAAAGGTGGAAAAAATAAATAGCGAATAGCTTCCCAAAGCACCATGTATGAAAAGTGGAATGAATAAAAAAACTGAAATCCCAGATGTGTATTTTTGTTCTCCTCGAGTTCTCTGAACTATGCTCTCCTTAGATATACAACCTGAATCCAAGGCCTTCATTTTGTACATCTCTGGTTAGAGGACAGTTGTTATCTACATCTGGACAGTGCCGCTCAAATAAGACCGAGCCAGTGTGTTTTGACCTCACACACTAAAGTGAGAATGGTAAGAGCACTGACACTTTCATGGATCAACTTTGGAGAATTGTAAAAGTGGTTTATATCCTGCAGTCCCCAAAAAGTATCTAACACAACGCTGAGATGGCAAGTGAATGTCAGCAATCTACGCCGATCTCCTGTTAGAACAACGCCTCTAATCTCTCCAAGACACAATATCTTACCACGCAACCCAGTTTCCGTCTAAGTTCCTTGACATTTAGCAAACTGTAGGCTGTGCCATTTCTGCCTTGATGAGAGTGGATGTTTTTTGTAGACAGGTGCACGCCCAACCCCCCCCCCCCACCCACACACACACACACACACACACAGCTGAACTGTTGTTCTTCCTGCCAGCAATCACAGAGATTGTCTGCTATCGTTTTTTCGAGCTTTCTGTCCTGAAATAGCGCATTTGCAAACAATACAAGACCGCTGCGTCTTATTCGCCGTTTCCTGTGACCCGCGACAGAAACACCGTAGATGACGAATCACGTGAAGCACACGTGACATCAGCATACTAAGGCACCTGTACAATTAATGTTTAATGAGCGCCATCTAATATTTATGAGAACGGACAGAATTTGGCATTTGTTAAAACAGTGCCTAAACCTTACGATTCAGGAAAGACAAATGCTTAAGTTCTTGCGGCAAAGACAGTTTGCCCCGTCTGGCGAGTTTGAGCCGCACCGAAACATCTGTGGTCGTAAAAAGGCCTTGGACGATCTGAAACGTTTAAACCCGGTTTGAGCCTGGTGCCCACAGTGGCAGGTTTGAGGGTTTCGTTTCTCATTGTTGAGCCAGTAAAATAACACAGAACAATGTATTCACTACTGTAAGTTGCTAAAGCTTACAGTGTCTGCCAGATAAGTAAATGTCCCATCAGTGTTGCAGTGACATTCCATTTGCTGATTGGGTTTCTGGCTCTGGGAATGTGATTGTGTTCAGGAACAACTGACGGTTCCCATCTCAGGTGAACATTGAATCCCAATGTGCTGTGAGCTTTGAGCTACGCGTTCAGGCTTCGTGTTGCATATAAACACTGTTCTAGGCAAAACTAGCGTAGCATGTGATGGTGGATGTTAAGTATTACGGATGGTTTTGATGGCTATTCCAAACAATGTTGCTCAACACAACACACACAGTTTACTAGACACACAGTTTACTAGACTTCTAGTCTACACACACACGCACGCACGCACACACGCACGCACACACGCACACACACACACGCACGCACACACGCACGCACACACACACACGCACACACGCACGCACACACGCACGCACGCACGCACGCACGCACATAGGGTGATGTCATCCATCCAGGGTTATGGCCGTATGTTTGGGTGTGGGGGGGGGGGTATGGGGGCAACTGAGTCCACCCACATTTACCAAAAGAAAGGGAAAGAAGAGGGCTGGAAGCAGGAGTGTGTGGGGGGGGGTGTGATTCAGGACATGACCAGTTACGCCATTCAATGGATTGCCAGACTGTAGAAAACCTTTATATTAATGGCACACAGTTCAGCCTGAATAGTCGCCCTGTCCGTCTAATGCCATCCCCACTGGTGTCTTGTCACGTCTTGGGACTGAGTGTAGGATGTGAAAGCCAAGAGGTGTAATGTGGATGTGTCTGTGTGACATGCGAGATGAGCATTTGAGTGCCGTCCCTGTCCCGGAGACTCCTGGTGAGGGACGTGAGTGACAGGGTTCTCAGGGAGCAGAGGGAGAGCCAGGTTCGTCTTTTGTTAGTTTCTGTTTAACACTGGTCTCATTTCTACCATGAACACACCCCAGACTCACTTGTTCTACCATGTCACACCAGGTAGTCATAATCCAATTAGTTTGTGTATACATGTTCCCTGGTCCTCTACCCCCATCCTTGTCTCTGTTTAAGACATTTTCCTTCATTGGCTAGGGTCAATTTGCAAAGCAAGTTGAAACACAGACTAACAAAGGCGATATAGTTAAAAGTTTAATTATACATATTTTTGGGGGGTTATTTTCATGACATAGAGGCTGTTGGGAAAGATGGAGAAAGTGAGCAGGGCTGCAGATTTGGGTTGGACTCGAACCTGTACTGCCTAGAAAGCCGTGGTGCCCTAGGCCGCAGAATAAGCAAACACCAAACACCCATGCGTTTAAAAATAGAAGATAATAAAAGGCTTGAATTGAAAGGAAGAAGGATAAAGAAAAAACTATCTGAAAAACAAATAATGCCAACGTGAGTGTGAAGGGCCGATGACAATAAACAAACAGATATATATTAGCTGTTTACAATGCAGTTTGTGCTTCGCTGGATGCCTCATTTCTTGCTACTATGATTGCATATTCGGCTGTTTCTGATAACACACTTGGGAGTTTCAGTTTATCCACATTTTCAGTGGTTTTCAGTTTTGATTATCAGTTTTCTTGTTCTGATTTGGTAGGACCTGTGTTTTGGGGAGTCCCTGGGTTCTTAGTATGAGCCCCAAAAGTCAGCTGGCGAGAGAACCTCTTATCTCCATAGAAGGCTAGAAAAATATTCTCTATTAAAAAGGTTAGAGAACCTCTTATCTCCATAGAAGGCTAGAAAAATATTCTCTATTAAAAAGGTTAGAGAACCTCTTATCTCCATAGAAGGCTAGAAAATTATTCTCTATTAAAAAGGTTAGAGAACCTCTTTTCTCCATAGAAGGCTAGAAAAATATTCTCTATTAAAAAGGTTAGAGAACCTCTTTTCTCCATAGAAGGCTAGAAAATTATTCTCTATTAAAAAGGTTAGAGAACCTCTTATCTCCATAGAAGGCTAGAAAATTATTCTCTATTAAAAAGGTTAGAGAACCTCTTATCTCCATAGAAGGCTAGAAAATTATTCTCTATTAAAAAGGTTAGAGAACATCTTATCTCCATAGAAGGCTAGAAAATTATTCTCTATTAAAAAGGTTAGAGAACATCTTATCTCCATAGAAGGCTAGAAAAATATTCTCTGTTAATAAAAGGTTAGAGAACCTCTTTTCTCCATAGAAGGCTAGAAAAATATTCTCTGTTAATAAAAGGTTAGAGAACCTCTTTTCTCCATAGAAGGCTAGAAAAATATTCTCTGTTAATAAAAGGTTAGAGAACCTCTTATCTCCATAGAAGGCTAGAAAAATATTCTCTATTAAAAAGGTTAGAGAAACTCTTTTCTCCATAGAAGGCTAGAAAAATATTCTCTGTTAATAAAAGGTTAGAGAACCTCTTTTCTCCATAGAAGGCTAGAAAAATATTCTCTATTAATAAAAGGTTAGAGAACCTCTTTTCTCCATAGAAGGCTAGAAAAATATTCTCTATTAATAAAAGGTTAGAGAACCTCTTATCTCCATAGAAGGCTAGAAAAATATTCTCTATTAATAAAAGGTTAGAGAACCTCTTATCTCCATAGAAGGCTAGAAAAATATTCTCTATTAAAAAGGTTAGAGAACATCTTATCTCCATAGAAGGCTAGAAAAATATTCTCTATTAAAAAGGTTAGAGAACCTCTTATCTCCATAGAAGGCTAGAAAAATATTCTCTGTTAATAAAAGGTTAGAGAACATCTTTTCTCCATAGAAGGCTAAAAAAATATCTCTGTTAATAAAAGGTTAGAGAACCTCTTTTCTCCATAGAAGGCTAGAAAAATATTCTCTATTAAAAAGGTTAGAGAACCTCTTATCTCCATAGAAGGCTAGAAAAATATTCTCTATTAAAAAGGTTAGAGAACCTCTTATCTCCATAGAAGGCTAGAAAATTATTCTCTATTAAAAAGGTTAG
This sequence comes from Dallia pectoralis, assembly GCA_029465975.1. Taxonomy (NCBI): domain Eukaryota; kingdom Metazoa; phylum Chordata; class Actinopteri; order Esociformes; family Umbridae; genus Dallia; species Dallia pectoralis. Next base: position 18,922,149 of record CM055735.1, read on the forward strand.
AGAACCTCTTTTCTCCATAGAAGGCTAGAAAAATATTCTCTATTAAAAAGGTTAGAGAACCTCTTTTCTCCATAGAAGGCTAGAAAAATATTCTCTATTAAAAAGGTTAGAGAACCTCTTTTCTCCATAGAAGGCTAGAAAATTATTCTCTATTAAAAAGGTTAGAGAACCTCTTATCTCCATAGAAGGCTAGAAAATTATTCTCTATTAAAAAGGTTAGAGAACCTCTTATCTCCATAGAAGGCTAGAAAATTATTCTCTATTAAAAAGGTTAGAGAACATCTTATCTCCATAGAAGGCTAGAAAATTATTCTCTATTAAAAAGGTTAGAGAACATCTTATCTCCATAGAAGGCTAGAAAAATATTCTCTGTTAATAAAAGGTTAGAGAACCTCTTTTCTCCATAGAAGGCTAGAAAAATATTCTCTGTTAATAAAAGGTTAGAGAACCTCTTTTCTCCATAGAAGGCTAGAAAAATATTCTCTGTTAATAAAAGGTTAGAGAACCTCTTATCTCCATAGAAGGCTAGAAAAATATTCTCTATTAAAAAGGTTAGAGAACCTCTTTTCTCCATAGAAGGCTAGAAAAATATTCTCAGTTAATAAAAGGTTAGAGAACCTCTTTTCTCCATAGAAGGCTAGAAAAATATTCTCTATTAATAAAAGGTTAGAGAACCTCTTATCTCCATAGAAGGCTAGAAAAATATTCTCTATTAATAAAAGGTTAGAGAACCTCTTATCTCCATAGAAGGCTAGAAAAATATTCTCTGTTAATAAAAGGTTAGAGAACCTCTTATCTCCATAGAAGGCTAGAAAAATATTCTCTATTAAAAAGGTTAGAGAACCTCTTATCTCCATAGAAGGTGTAATGAACGCCCCAGAGACAGAGAGATGTTTCCAGTCGCGACTGCGCGATGTAGATTTAATGCAACAAATAGCAACAGGCAAGAGAATGGTCGTGCGGGCAGGGGTCGTTTTCAGGCAGGCAGAGTCCGTACACAGTACCGGAGGGGCGGGCGTAGACAGGAACGTGGGCAGGCAGGTAGTCGGGTCACAATAGCAATAGGCAAGAGAATGGTCGTGCGGGCAGGGGTCGTATTCGGGCAGGCAGAGTCCGTACACAGTACCGGAGGGACGGGCGTAGACAGGAAACGTGGGCAGGCAGGTAGTCGGGTCACTGGTAGGCAGAATACAGGGATTAGGCAGAAATCGGAGTCAAAACGGACAGGCAAGAACGGACTGGTACACATGAAATAGCAAACAGGAAAAGTCTCTAATAGCGCTCAGAAAGTCGTCAAACGAACAATACCTCGCGCCAGCCTCGAATCCCAGTGGACTATTTAAACCCACCCTTGATGAGAGCCAGGTGCGCTTAAAACACAGGTGAATTAGATCTGGCCTGATCTCCTCTATTCGCCTGCGGGGGGCGTGTCCCCTGTCCCATAGAGGAGCGCAGACTTCTGGTTCTGACAGTATCCCCCTCCCCACGGGCGGCTCCTGACGCCCTAGAGTGCCGACCTGGTGGTCTCCCTCGAGGCCGAGGTGCAGGACGCTCGGGACGAGCAGAATGGAAAGCCGTCTTCAGGGCCGGATCTAGAACGTCTCGTGCAGGTATCCATGACCTCTCCTCCGGTCCGAAACCCTCCCAATCCACCAGATATTGTATACCCCCTCCTCTCCTACGGGAGTCCAGCAGGTCCTTTACTCGGTATACTGGGTCCCCCTCCGCCTCCAGCGGGGGTGGAACCGGCTGCAGATCCACGGCCGGATGCATCGGGCTGTAGTGGACCGGCTTGAGGAGGGATACGTGGAACGAAGAAGCGATCCGGTAGTACCGGGGTAGCTGTAGACGATAAGTAACAGGATTTATACGGCGTATGATCTTAAAAGGGCCAATGTACCTGGGTGTAAGCTTCCGGCAACTTTGACGTAGTCTCAAATCCCGGGTTGACAACCACACGCGTTGTCCAGGGTGATACGTAGGAGTAGGTCGTCTTCTCCTATCGGCGAACTCCTTCTGGTGATGAGACGCCTGTTGTAGATGGCGATGCGCTGTTTCCCAGACCTTAGCACTCTGTCGATACCACTCATCCACCGACGGCACCATCCCAGGTTCGGTGTCCCACGGAAACAGGGGAGGCTGGTACCCAAAGACGCACTGAAAAGGTGTTAATCGGAGAGAGGAGTGCATGAGAGAGTTCTGTGCGTATTCTACCCACGGTAAATATCGGCTCCACTCCTGGGGTTGTCGTGCGCATTGTTGCCTTAGATACCTCCCGATCTCCTGATTTAATCTCTCCGTCTGACCATTGGACTGCGGATGATATCCCGAAGAGAGGCTGATGGAGACCCCTAGACGGTCACAAAAGGCTTTCCAAACCCGGGAAATAAACTGGGGACCCCGATCCGACACAATATCCTCCGGGAGCCCGAACTGTCTGAAAACTTGGAGGAATACCACCTCTGCCATTTGGGTGGCGTTAGGGAGCTTGTGTAACGGAATGAGGCGACACATTTTAGAAAAACGATCTACCACCACCAAGATTACCGTATACCCCTCCGACACCGGCAAATCCGTTACAAAGTCCATGGCAATATGTGACCAAGGGCGGGCGGGTGTGCGCAAAGGCATCAGCTTACCCTCCGGAAGTTGTCGCGGGGTCTTAGACTGCGCACAGATGGGACACGACAGCACATAATCACGAATATCCTCCGCCAGCGACGACCACCAGTACTTCCGTCCCAGAAGTTGCACCATCCGTGTAATCCCGGGTGTCCAGATCCTAAAGAGGTGTGGGACCATTCTAGTAGCTGTGAGCGCACTGCCGCGGGAACAAACGTCCTCCCCTCAGGTGTCTCGGGTGGTCCAGGTTCCGCCTGTAAAGCCTCCAGGATGGTGTCCTCGATGACCCATCGTACCGGTCCAACTCGACAGGTAGCAGGTAGGATGGTGTCGGGAACCCCGGACTCCACGGTATGTTCAAACTGCCGAGACAGAGAGTCCGCCTTGACGTTCTTCGACCCAGGTAGATATGAGACCGTGAAACGGAACCGGTTGAAGAACAAGGACCAGCGGGCTTGACGAGCGGTCAACCTCTTGGCCTGTTGAAGGTACTCTAAATTCCGATGGTCTGTTAGTACCTCAAAAGGATGAGCTGCCCCCTCCAGCCAATGTCTCCACTCCTCCAGTGCTAGCTTGATGGCCAACAACTCCCGATTTCCCACGTCGTAATTCCTCTCCGCAGCGTTTAATTTCTTCGAGAAGAAGGCACACGGGCGCAGCTTCGGTGGCGTACCCTGACGTTGGGACAGCACCGCTCCTACCCCGACCCCGGAGGCGTCCACCTCCACCGTAAAGGGCAGCGTAGCGTCGGGTTGACACAGGATGGGCACCGGGGTAAAGCGGTTCTTAAGCTCCTCAAACGCCCCTCGTGCAGCGTCGGACCACACTAGTGCCCGCCTCTTCTGACTGGTCATGGCCGATAAAGGACTTGCCGTGGTGCTGAAATTTCTGATAAAACGGCGATAATAATTTGCGAATCCCAGGAAGCCTTGTAATTCCTTAACCGTCTTTGGCAGTGGCCACTTACTCACGGCTATCACCTTATTCTCGTCCAGTTTAACTCCTCCTGGCGTTAGAATGGCCCCCAGAAAGGAGATTGTGGTGACATGGAATTCGCTTTTCTCCAACTTGACGAACAGGCAGTGTTCCTGTAGTCGACGCAGCACCTGCCGCACATGAGATACATGGTCTGAAGCGGAGTTGGAGTAGATTAGGATGTCATCGATGTAGACAATCACAAACCGGTCGAGCATATCCCGAAATATGTCATTCATGAATGCCTGAAACACGGCAGGAGCGTTAGTCAGACCAAACGGCATCACGCAATACTCATAATGCCCTCGGTGCGTAATGAAAGCCGTCTTCCACTCGTCCCCCTCTCGAATCCTCACCAGATTGTAAGCACTTCGTAGATCTAACTTGGTATATATCGTAGCTTGGCCCACCTCTTCGAGAGTGGCTGGAATTAACGGTAAAGGGTACCTGTACTTGACGGTAATGTCATTCAGCTTACGGTAGTCGATACAGTCGTAGCCCTCCATCCTTTTTCTTTACAAAAAAAGAAGCTGGAGGCGGCCGGAGACGTAGAGGGTCGAATAGCTCCCTGGCTCAGAGCTTCGTCAATGTATTGGTTCATAGCTTCCTTCTCCGGGAGAGATAACGGATAGATGCGTCCCCTCGGAGGTATGGCCCCAGACAATAAGTTTATGGCACAATCCCACGACCGATGTGGAGGCAGTATGGAAGCCCTCTTTTGGAGAAGACCTGAGTGTACTCGACATATTCAGAAGGAAGAGAGGGACAAGAAGTGGTTACTGCCTCTTCTACAGAGGTGGCTCTGCAAGGAAGACTCAGACATCTTTTCTGGCAAATGTCACTCCACGACACAATCTCCCCATCTCTCCAAGAAATCACCGGATTATGATCACAAAGCCAAGGGTGCCCTAATACCAGAGATTCTTGCGGGGTATAGACTATAAGCAGGTTAATGTCCTCCGAATGCGCTGCTCCTACCTTCATACTAATAGGAGTAGTTTGGTGAGTAACATACCCTGTTCCCAAAGGTTGACCGTCTAGAGCGTGTATGCGTAACGGCGGTTCTACTGGAACAGTCCTGAGCCCTATTTTACGGGCCAGCGCGTAGTCAATAAAATTACCCGCTGCTCCGGAATCCACGAGACCCTCAAGGTAATGCTCCCTCCCATTCACAGACAGTGTAACAGGTACATAGAATTGTCTGGATGTGATATTCAATCTGAACGAAGGGCTTACCGGCGGGGTGTTATGACGGCTGCGTTGCTGTACCAGGGAGGCGCGCTGCTCGCACTGGTTGATCATGTGTCCCGTCTCTCCGCAGTAGAAACATAATCCCTCTCGCAGTCGGCGACGCCTCTCAGTGATAGTGAGGGGTGAGTGTCCCAACTGCATCTCCTCACACCCCGCTCTCTCTCCCGATCCTGTGGTGGGCGGTACCGGGGTTGTCTCGAACTAGTGTACCCTGGAGACCTCCGCTCCTGGGGCAGATTATCAACGGTGACTGACATGCGGATGTACTGGCTGAGATCTGTCACATCTCCTCGACAAGCCAATTCCGCCTGTAATCCCCTGCTCAGTCCTCTACGGTACGCAGTTAGTAGTGCGGCGTTACTCCATCCGCTACCCGCTGCCAGGGTACGAAACTCCAAGGCGTACTCGCTGGCCCGCCGAGCTCCCTGCCTTAACTCATAGAGCTGATCCCCAATGCTGCGTCCGGACACTGGGTGATCGAACACCTCACGGAAGTGATTGGTGAACAGCGTCTCGGAGTTGAGTTCCGGGCTGCTCGCCGCCCACAGAGCAGTGGCCCAGTCCAATGCGCTCCCGGTCAAGAGGGAGATGGCAAAGTCCACCTTGCTCTGCTCCGTGGGAAACTGGCCCGGGTGATGATTGGCGTAGAGAGCACACTGCAGCAAAAATCCCTGACATTTCCCGGGAGCCCCGTCATAGCGGTTAGGCAGGGCGATGGGTGGGGCAGCCCCACTCAGGTTAGGGGCCCCCTGCGAGATAGGGGTGTATCCGCGATCTGTGGACCTCCCTGTTCCGCTCCTCCTGATGCGGTCGCTGGATCCATCGTATCTTTTGGGCGAGGTATTCTGTAATGAACGCCCCAGAGACAGAGAGATGTTTCCAGTCGCGACTGCGCGATGTAGATTTAATGCAACAAATAGCAACAGGCAAGAGAATGGTCGTGCGGGCAGGGGTCGTTTTCAGGCAGGCAGAGTCCGTACACAGTACCGGAGGGGCGGGCGTAGACAGGAACGTGGGCAGGCAGGTAGTCGGGTCACAATAGCAATAGGCAAGAGAATGGTCGTGCGGGCAGGGGTCGTATTCGGGCAGGCAGAGTCCGTACACAGTACCGGAGGGACGGGCGTAGACAGGAAACGTGGGCAGGCAGGTAGTCGGGTCACTGGTAGGCAGAATACAGGGATTAGGCTGAAATCGGAGTCAAAACGGACAGGCAAGAACGGACTGGTACACATGAAATAGCAAACAGGAAAAGTCTCTAATAGCGCTCAGAAAGTCGTCAAACGAACAATACCTCGCGCCAGCCTCGAATCCCAGTGGACTATTTAAACCCACCCTTGATGAGAGCCAGGTGCGCTTAAAACACAGGTGAATTAGATCTGGCCTGATCTCCTCTATTCGCCTGCGGGGGGCGTGTCCCCTGTCCCATAGAGGAGCGCAGACTTCTGGTTCTGACAGAAGGCTAGAAAAATATTCTCTATTAAAAAGGTTAGAGAACCTCTTATCTCCATAGAAGGCTAGAAAAATATTCTCTGTTAATAAAAGGTTAGAGAACCTCTTTTCTCCATAGAAGGCTAAAAAAATATCTCTGTTAATAAAAGGTTAGAGAACCTCTTTTCTCCATAGAAGGCTAGAAAAATATTCTCTATTAAAAAGGTTAGAGAACCTCTTTTCTCCATAGAAGGCTAGAAAAATATTCTCTGTTAAAAAAGGTTAGAGAACCTCTTATCTCCATAGAAGGCTAGAAAAATATTCTCTGTTAAAAAAGGTTAGAGAACCTCTTATCTCCATAGAAGGCTAGAAAAATATTCTCTATTAAAAATGTTAGAGAACCTCTTATCTCCATAGAAGGCTAGAAAAATATTCTCTGTTAATAAAAGGTTAGAGAACATCTTATCTCCATAGAAGGCTAGAAAAATATTCTCTGTTAAAAAAGGTTAGAGAACCTCTTATCTCCATAGAAGGCTAGAAAAATATTCTCTGTTAATAAAAGGTTAGAGAACCTCTTATCTCCATAGAAGGCTAGAAAAATATTCTCTGTTAATAAAAGGTTAGAGAACCTCTTATCTCCATAGAAGGCTAGAAAAATATTCTCTGTTAATAAAAGGTTAGAGAACCTCTTATCTCCATAGAAGGCTAGAAAAATATTCTCTGTTAATAAAAGGTTAGAGAACCTCTTTTCTCCATAGAAGGCTAGAAAAATATTCTCTGTTAATAAAAGGTTAGAGAACCTCTTTTCTCCATAGAAGGCTAGAAAAATATTCTCTGTTAATAAAAGGTTAGAGAACCTCTTTTCTCCATAGAAGGCTAGAAAAATATTCTCTGTTAATAAAAGGTTAGAGAACCTCTTATCTCCATAGAAGGCTAGAAAAATATTCTCTATTAAAAAGGTTAGAGAACCTCTTTTCTCCATAGAAGGCTAGAAAAATATTCTCAGTTAATAAAAGGTTAGAGAACCTCTTTTCTCCATAGAAGGCTAGAAAAATATTCTCTATTAATAAAAGGTTAGAGAACCTCTTATCTCCATAGAAGGCTAGAAAAATATTCTCTATTAATAAAAGGTTAGAGAACCTCTTATCTCCATAGAAGGCTAGAAAAATATTCTCTGTTAATAAAAGGTTAGAGAACCTCTTTTCTCCATAGAAGGCTAGAGGCATTTCGGTCTGGCGCTTTATGATATGTATCACTGCGTTTACTAATATTGTTTCACTGTTATAATTTGCATGACTTCTGATCCCAGGTCTCACCACCAGCCACACACGCCACACACGCCACACACGCCACACACACATATGTTAATCTCTGTGGAAGGATTTGCGGTTTGATAATAGCTTTTCTTTTGGACTGTTCCTTTTTTGTTTTCTTAAGATTCATGGTTCGGGTTTTTATCTGTCCTTATTTCTTTTGCTGGTATTTTCTTTGCCTCTCTTTCTGTCTCCTACTTTCGCACCTTCTCTCCCTTTCTCTTTGGTCCCAGACTCCGGAGGTCTAGTGAGCTGTGGTTTGAACCCCTCGCAATAACGCTGTGTACCAACCAACCAGCAGCGTATACCGAGTCATTACCTTTCTTTGCTGATAAGGGAGAGAGATCAATAGGGAGTGAAGAGAAAAGAAATATGTACAATAATTCAGAAGTTAACGAAAAGCTAAATAGAGAGAGGGAGAGAGAGAGAGAGAGAGAGAGGAGAGGGGAGAGAGAGAGAGAGAGAGGGAGAGAGAGGGGAGAGAGAGAGAGAGAGAGAGAGAGGGAGAGAGGGAGAGAGGGGAGAGAGAGAGAGAGAGAGAGAGAGAGAGGGAGAGAGGGAGCGAGAGAGAAGAGAGGGAGAGAGAGAGAGAGAGAGAGGGAGAGAGAGAGAGAGAGAGAGAGAGGGGAGAGGGAGGAGAGAGAGAGAGAGAGAGAGAGAGAGAGAGAGGATGTGTGGGAACGTTGTGTCTTCGGAGTTGGTCGAGTGGTGAGGAAAGACCCGGTAATTTCATTAGGGGATTCACACTGTAAATAAAACACCAGGGGTCATCAATAAACCCAAAGTCAATGAGGCTGAGGCGAGACAGTGTTTAACAAAACTAGCCTGTCTCTCTGTCAGTTTGAGAGAAGGACTTGTTCTCTATACAGGACAAATCGCTCATATGGGATTTCACAACCGATTAACTACTGCATTAGACGTTGGCACAGGGGTGACCATTTTGATATATGACTTGATAAACACAATGCACAACACAGGACACGAACGGCCTTATAATGGGCAGATCCACCCGGCACTACACATACTTTTGAAAATTACAACATATGTAAGTGAACCTTGTAAATTTGCTAAATGTAGGTTCAGTTGACGAAATGTTTATGGACTCTCGTTGACTACAAAATCCATGCTGCAATGTCCTCCGTATAAAGGCTATGGATGGCTAAGTAAACGTTTGCCTCAATGGCTAGGTCAATAAAAAAACAAGATCTATACAACAATACGATGCCAATTTAGCATGTGCAGGTGTTCCTGTTGTGAAACCGCTTACGCAAACAACAATGTGAATTTAGGCGTTACAATAAATATGGTCAACTTGCAATGCATGTGTGAAATTGGTATATGACGAAAAGGAATAAATCGTAAAGATGTTAATTAATGACCAATGGAAACGCTATTAGCAGAAAAATCACATAAGGATCGTTTTGCTGAGGCTAGTGGTGACTATGTTGATTTTTACCAAATTCCAGGTAAGACCAAATTGTACCCATAATGCACCACACAGCCACCTGATAACGTACATTATAGTTTGTATTATTCTCACCTGTGTCCTATTTAACCACATGTGGAAGCATTGATGTTTGTCAGATGCCTCAGTAGTGGTCCAGTTTGTTTCCTGCGCCATGTTTCCTTTGTACGTTTTGTCTCCGTCCCCAAGTCCGTTTTCTGTTATCCGACTGTTCGTCCGCCGTACCTGCTCGTTCTACGTTGTCCTGCCTGCTTGCATTTTTCCCTCCTGCCCTGTCGTCACTTCTGCCTTCCTGCTAGAGTCTGTGTTTTCTTGGCCGTGTGTAACCTTTTTGTTATGTATGGTTTAGGCTTATGTTTTGGAGTTGCCTGCCTGTATACAAACACTAAAGCAATGAATCAAAAGAATAAAGCGACCATAACTGAAACTCTGCGCCTGGTTCCTATTACTGCCTCACTGGTGAGCCGTTACAGATGATATGTGGTTGCTTGTTAGAGTCCACACTCATTCAACTTATCAAGCTAATCCGCTAATCTTGTTACCCGCTAATGCAGCTAATATTGTCTCTGCTCCCACAATCACAGCCCGCGGCTATTAACACACCCACCCACACAGATTGGTTGCTGGTGTTAATATTTCTCACTGCGACGTTTATTGCATCCACGGCAAACACCCCGACAGGTCCCGAGGGAATAACGGTGAACAACAAACGACCTCTTCCTTCCTCCCCTCGACGGCTCCCAAATAGCGCCCTCAGTCCTAGACGATCGAGCGCTACTTTTAACGTAGGCCCCACGAGCCCATTGATCTGTCATCGGGCGGTAGGGCGCTAGACGTAGAATAGGGGCCCGTTCCGAACACATACGGTATCTCCGCAGTAGCAGGAGCCGCTTTCCTGTTGCCAGTAGCGCCACCGTAGCGTTCCTGTTACGGCCAATAACGAAAGTGTGAAGATCTGCTAGGTTGAATTCCAGATAAAAGACGCAAGAACACATGCCTACGTGTGAACATACGTGCGCGTGCGCACACACACACAAACACACACACACACTGAGACACACACACACACACTGAGACACACACACACACACTGAGACACACACACTGAGAAACACACACACACACACACACACACACACTGAGACACACACACAAACACTGAGACACACACACAAACACTGAGACACACACACACACACACTGGACACGCATACACACACACTGAGACACACACACAAACACTGAGACACACACACTGAGACACACACACACACAGACACACACACACAGACACGCAGACACACACACAGACACACATGAAACAAAACAGTCACATTTTGGCCCATTTATATTCACAATAAGTGCCCAGTAGAAGCGCGTGGAATGACTGTGGTGGTTCCTGTCGGCCCTGTGTAGGTAATTCAGAGGAGGCTGCAGGAGCATTCCCTAATAGCCGTATTCAGTGGAACCATTAATCATATCAGACCGTGAAACACTCCCTCATCAGTCATACACGTATGGGCGTGGCTGCACGCTTTAAACTGGCCCCCATATCCGTCTGCCGGAAGCCTCTCATTTAGAGACATCGATAACGATTTAATAATTAATTAATCCCAATTAAACAGAGACCCTATGTGGGTCATAATTAACCATTTATGAGTGTTTAATCACCATGAATGATTGTAACAGCTGCCTGTCGCTTCGTGAAACCGTTTTCTTACATGTCACTAAAACCACGAGGTACGTTAATGTTGCCCGACAACTCGAAGTTTCTGGATATTTCATTGGCTGGTGAGAGACAACAGCTACCCAATGAACAAAGAACACGTCAAACACGTCACCATGACTACGATGTCCAGCGATCGGGTTTGATACTGGACGCAGATAGGGGATGTTGAGGGTGTCTGTGGCATACAAACCTGACCGTTTTCTGTTAGACAGAAATGGATAGACATGTATGTAGAAAAGTGCTCATCAAGCTGTCCGGTGTCTTGATCTACACGTCAAAGAAACAAGTCATGTTAAGTCTTTGGATTTACTCAAATGTTAACGTAGCATGGGCATTCATTTTACTACCTCTCTGTCGACATGCCTGGGTAAGCTAACCCAAAGATGGGTGCTCTGTGTCCCAGAACATGGGTCGGACGTCAGAGGCTTTGGGAAATGAGCAAGACACTTTTACTTCTATCTAGTTCACACACACACACACACACGCGCGCGCAGACAGGCAGGCAGGCACACTGCTGAGAGGTCAGGAAGGCAGTTGTGGTTAAGGCTTAATTAAGGACAGACTGAGGAGCTGGGTTTTTTCTGTGAAGCCTAACGATTTGAAGCTTAACGAACGGCAGAATGATTAAGACAAAGAGATGGAGAGAGAGAGAGCGAGAGAAAAGAGAGGGAAAGAAGACGAATAGCAGCTGTCAGAGAGATGAGTGAGAGATGGGCTAAAGAGGAGGAGATAAGAGGGAGAAATCAAGGGAAGATTGATAAGGAGGTAGAGAAGGAAACAAGAGGCAAAGGAGGTTGGATGAGTTAGATGACTGAAAAGGAAAGTTTCTCAGACGAGCTGTCGTGTAAAAAGAGGGGGAAATAAACAAAGACAAGTAGACAGATGAATAGAGAGGGGAGAACATGAGAGAGATAAAGAGGTGTTAGAGCCAGCTATTGGACGGTTCCCACCCTGAGCCATCAGTGGTGATGATGACGTTGTTGATTTCACCCACAACACTCTGGTGTCTGGCCACCTCCCAGACCACGACTGGATCGCTCAGGAACAGGCGGAATGTGAGAGAGGCAAGGAATGAGGTGGAGAGAAAGAAAAGGAAGGGGTGAGGTGGAGAGAAAGAGAGGGAAGGGGTGAGGTGGAGCGATAGAGAGAGAAGGGGTGAGGTGAAGCGATAGAGAGAGAAGGGGTGAGGTGGAGCGATAGAGAGAGAAGGGGTGAGGTGGAGCGATAGAGAGAGAAGGGGTGAGGTGGAGAGAAAGAAAGGGAAGGGGTGAGGTGGAGAGAAAGAAAGGGAAGGGGTGAGGTGGAGAGAAAGAGAGAAGGGGTGAGGTGAAGAGAAGAGAAAGAGAGAGAAGGGGTGAGGTGGAGAGAAAGAAAGGGAAGGGGTGAGGTGGAGCGATAGAGAAAGAATGGGTGAGGTGGAGCGATAGAGAGAGAGAAGGGGTGAGGTGGAGAGAAAGAGAGAGAAGGGGTGAGATGGAGCGATAGAGAGAGAGAAGGGGTGAGGTGGAGCGATAGAGAGGTATTAAAATCAATGTGGTTTGTTCATTTTAAAGTGGTTTGACCTGTGCAGAGGTGAAGTAAATACTGTACATCTGCCTGCCTCTTTAATTGTTCCCTTAACTCTGATAGTTACTGCATAGCACCATCAATAATGTGATTCTCTTTTCATTAATACTCTAAATATTTCACTGTTGAATTTTATTTACCAGTCAACATTCAACACATATTTCCCAAATAACCTTTACCAATTATTTTCCATTAACAACTACCACCTACTTCCTATTCACCAGTACCCAGCTATTTCCCAGTCACCAGTACCCACCTATTTGCCAGTCACCAGTACCACCTTATTTCCCAGTCACCAGTACCACCTGTTTCCCAGTCACCAGTACCACCTTATTTCCCAGTCACCAGTACCACCTATTTCCCAGTCACCAGTACCACCTGTTTCCCAGTCACCAGTACCACCTATTTCCCAGTCACCAGTACCACCTATTTCCCAGTCACCAGTACCACCTGTTTCCCAGTCACCAGTACCACCTATTTCCCAGTCACCAGTACCACCTATTTCCCAGTCACCAGTACCACCTATTTCCCACCAGTCAGTTTGCATTGGGTCAGTACTCAGCTGTACGGTGTGTTTCTGTGGAGATGACGGGTGACTGTAACCTCACTGCAGTACTGTGGTCCCTCTGACTCATTTAACTCCAGACACCGTGTCACTGGCCACGCTCACACGCACTCACGCTCACACGCGCACATGCACTGGTGCTCACACGCTCACACACGCACACACACGCTCTCACACGCTCTCACACACGCTCACACACGCTCACACACGCTCACACAGAAGTATAGAAGACGGCTGCGCATCTATGTGTGTATGTGTGTCTGTGTGCGTGTGTGTGTCTGTGTGCGTGTGTGTGTCTGTGTGTGTGTGTGTGTGTGTCTGTGTGTGTGTGTGTCTGTGTGCGTGTGTGTGTCTGTGTGCGTGTGTGTGTCTGTGTGCGTGTGTGTGTCTGTGTGCGTGTGTGTGGTGATGTGTTTATCAATGAGTTTCAAATTGGGAGTGTGTGTTGTTGGCATGGTGGCGTGACAGAGACGGATGGAAAGGAGGGAACCGTGCGTTGTGCCGGTGTGCTATTGCGTCAGTGCCCTTTGACCCTGGTGTGGCGGGCATTGGCAGACGCGCTCTCCCATAGTTCATTAGTTAATGACCGTGGTACGGCGCGGTCGGACCATCGAGAAACATCTGCTGAGTTAGAGTCATGCATTGACCCTGTTCCGAGCCCCGCCCAAGACAGGACCCACCTGCATATAAGTATTTCTGAGGCTAATCTGTGACATACTGAACAACATGCACGTATTTCATTGTTTTCATGACACAAGCTCATAGGACATGTCCATTCCTCATATAGTTGTTTACCGGTCTGGGATGTTCTGTACTGACAATTCAGATGCCTTTGCCTCCCTCTCATCAAATGAAAGCTCCGCCCATTCGAGTGTTTACGTTGATGAGTCAAAACAATATGCTGACCCGCCCAGACATGGACTTTAGATGGTGTCCTGTGGTATCTGGCACCAAGACATTAGCAGCAGATCCCTGAAGGTGTCCTGTGGTATCTGGCACCAAGACATTAGCAGCAGATCCCTGAAGGTGTCCTGTGGTATCTGGCACCAAGACATTAGCAGCAGATCCCTGAAGGTGTCCTGTGGTATCTGGCACCAAGACATTAGCAGCAGATCCCTGAAGGTGTCCTGTGGTATCTGGCACCAAGACATTAGCAGCAGATCCCTGAAGGTGTCCTGTGGTATCTGGCACCAAGACATTAGCAGCAGATCCCTGAAGGTGTCCTGTGGTATCTGGCACCAAGACATTAGCAGCAGCTCCCTGAAGGTGTCCTGTGGTATCTGGCACCAAGACATTAGCAGCAGATCCCTGAAGGTGTCCTGTGGTATCTGGCACCAAGACATTAGCAGCAGATCCCTGAAGGTGTCCTGTGGTATCTGGCACCAAGACATTAGCAGCAGATCCCTGAAGGTGTCCTGTGGTATCTGGCACCAAGACATTAGCAGCAGACCCAGTAAGTTGTGAGGTGGAGCCGCCATGGATTGGACCTGTTGGTCCAGCACATCCCACAGATGCTTAATCTGATTTAGATCAGGGGAATTTCAAGGCCTGGGCAACAGCTCAAACCATTCCTGAACAATGTGTGCAGTGTGCTTTATCCTGCTGAAACAGGCCATCAGGGAATACCAGGGCTATGAAGAGCTGAACCTGGTCGACAATGATGTTTAGGTGAGCGGTTTGTGTGAAATAAACACCAACATAAATACCCGGACACAGAGTGTCCCAGCAGAACACTACCCAGAGCATCACACTCCCTCCACTGGCTCGTTGTGGTGCCATCACGTCCCACAGTGCATCCTGGTGTCATCACGTCCCACAGTGCATCCTGGTGTCATCACTTCCCACAGTGCATCCTGGTGCCATCACGTCCCACAGTGCATCCTGGTGTCATCACTTCCCACAGTGCATCCTGGTGCCATCACGTCCCACAGTGCATCCTGGTGCCCTCACTTCCCACAGTGCATCCTGGTACCATCACTTCCCACAGTGCATCCTGGTGCCATCACTTCCCACAGTGCATCCTGGTGCCCTCACGTCCCACAGTGCATCCTGGTGCCATCACGTCCCACAGTGCATCCTGGTGCCATCACGTCCCACAGTGCATCCTGGTGCCATCACGTCCCACAGTGCATCCTGGTGTCCTCACGTCCCACAGTGCATCCTGGTGCCATCACGTCCCACAGTGCATCCTGGTGTCCTCACTCCCACAGTGCATCCTGGTGCCATCACTTCCCACAGTCCATCCTGGTGCCATCACTTCCCACAGTGCATCCTGGTGTCATCACTTCCCACAGTGCATCCTGGTGTCATCACTTCCCACAGTGCATCCTGGTGCCATCACCTCCCACAGTGCATCTTGGTGTCATCATCCCACAGTACATCCTGGTGTCATCACTTCCCACAGTGCATCCTGGTGTCATCACTTCCCACAGTGCATCCTGGTTTCATCACATCCCACAGTGCATCCTGGTGTCATCACTTCCCACAGTGCATCTTGGTGTCATCACATCCCACAGTGCATCCTGCTGCCATCACTTCCCACAGTGCATCCTGCTGCCATCACTTCCCACAGTGCATCCTGGTGTCATCACTTCCCACAGTACATCCTGGTGCCCTCACTTCCCACAGTGCATCCTGCTGTCTTCACTTCCCACAGTGCATCCTGGTGTCCTCACTTCCCACAGTGCATCCTGGTGCCATCACTTCCCACAGTGCATCCTGGTGCCATCACTTCCCACAGTGCATCCTGGTGTCCTCACTTCCCACAGTGCATCCTGGTGCCCTCACTTCCCACAGTGCATCCTGGTGTCCACACTTCCCACAGTGCATCCTGGTGCCATCAATTCCCACAGTGCATCCTGGTGCCCTCACTTCCCACAGTGCATCCTGGTGCCCTCACTTCCCACAGTGCATCCTAGTGCCCTCACTTCCCACAGTGCATGCTAGTGCCCTCACTTCCCACAGTGCATCCTAGTGCCCTCACTTCCCACAGTGCATCCTAGTGCCCTCACTTCCCACAGTGCATCCTGGTGTCCTCACTTCCCACAGTCCATCCTGGTGCCATCACTTCCCACAGTGCATCCTGGTGTCATCACTTCCCACAGTGCATCCTGCTGCCATCACTTCCCACAGTGCATCCTGGTGTCATTACTCCCCACAGTACATTCTGGTGCCATCACTTCCCACAGTGCATCCTGGTGCCATCACTTCCCACAGTGCATCCTGCTGCCATCACTGCCCACAGTGCATCCTGGTGTCATCACTTCCCACAGTACATCCTGGTTCCATCACTTCCCACAGTGCATCCTGGTGTCTTCACTTCCCACAGTGCATCCTGGTGCCATCACTTCCCACAGTGCATCCTGGTGCCATCACTTCCCACAGTGCATCCTGGTGCCATCACGTCCCACAGTGCATCCTGGTGTCCTCACGTCCCACAGTGCATCCTGGTGCCATCACGTCCCACAGTGCATCCAGGTGCCATCACTTCCCACAGTGCATCCTGGTGCCCTCACTTCCCACAGTCCATCCTGGTGCCATCACTTCCCACAGTCCATCCTGGTGCCATCACTTCCCACAGTGCATCCTGGTGTCATCACTTCCCACAGTGCATCCTGGTGTCATCACTTCCCACAGTGCATCCTGGTGCCATCACCTCCCACAGTGCATCTTGGTGTCATCACATCCCACAGTACATCCTGGTGTCATCACTTCCCACAGTGCATCCTGGTGTCATCACTTCCCACAGTGCATCCTGGTTTCATCACATCCCACAGTGCATCCTGGTGTCATCACTTCCCACAGTGCATCTTGGTGTCATCACATCCCACAGTGCATCCTGGTGTCATCACTTCCCACAGTGCATCCTGCTGCCATCACTTCCCACAGTGCATCCTGGTGTCATCACTTCCCACAGTACATCCTGGTGCCCTCACTTCCCACAGTGCATCCTGGTGTCTTCACTTCCCACAGTGCATCCTGGTGTCCTCACTTCCCACAGTGCATCCTGGTGCCATCACTTCCCACAGTGCATCCTGGTGCCATCACTTCCCACAGTGCATCCTGGTGCCCTCACTTCCCACAGTGCATCCTGGTGCCCTCACTTCCCACAGTGCATCCTGGTGTCCACACACAGTGCATCCTGGTGCCATCAAGTTCCTGGTGTCCCACAGTGCATCCTGGTGCCCTCACTTCCCACAGTGCATCCTGGTGCATCCCTCACTTCCCACAGTGCATCCCACAGTGCCCTCACTTCCCACAGTGCATGCTAGTGCCCTCACTTCCCACAGTGCATCCTAGTGCCCTCACTTCCCACAGTGCCCTCACTTCCCCAGTGCATCCAGTGCATCCCACAGTGCCCTCACTTCCCACAGTGCATCCTGGTGTCCTCACTTCCCACAGTCCATCCTGGTGCCATCACTTCCCACAGTGCATCCTGGTGTCATCACTTC
>CM055735.1:18944513-18994513 GCA_029465975.1 Dallia pectoralis
CACAACCCAAACTCTTCTCTCTTTTACTTTATACAGTACACACAACCCAAACTCTTCTCTCTTTTACTTTATACAGTACACACAACTCTAACTCCTCTCTCTTTTACTTTATACAGTACACACAACCCTAACTCCTCCTCTCTCTTAAACTTCCCCGCCCCGTCCCACTATTAGATCCTCCCCCTACATCCTCTTTATTGCCATCCAACATTTATACTGCCCCCCCACCGTGTGACATAAGAGGTCCTGAAGGCATCCAGGCGTCACCCACCAAACCCTAACCCACCCCGAGGGTTTGGAGCATGGAACCGTACCAAACTGGAGCCCGGGAGAACCAGGGTAGGAGTCCTGCAAAGAGCTGCTGAATATTTTACACTTCCAGTTATAGCAGTGGGTGTAAAGCACGACAAGTGCTCCTGCTACACAGAAACAACATGAGAAGATAGTATGTGTGTGTGCTGTATTTGTGTGTGTGTGTGTGTGTGTGTACTGTATGTGTGTGTACTGTATGTGTGTGTACTGTTTGTGTGTGTGTGTGTGTGTGTACTGTATGTGTGTGTACTGTATGTGTGTGTGTATTGTATGTGTGTGTGTGTCTGTGTGTGTGTGTCTGTGTACAGTACACACTCATACAGTACACACACAGTACACACACATACAGTACACAAACACACACACACACACATACGTACACACACACACATACTGTACACACACACACACACACATACTGTACACACACTTACAGTAAAGCGTGGCAGATGTTCCGGGCTTTTTCCTCTCTCTAATGGAACAGCCGATAACAGATTTATTAACGACAGCTTAATTACGCCCACTTACGAAAACGCCTGTTTGAGCCTTTGATTGGTTGATAGCGTGTAGTTGACAGTAATCTCTGCGTTTAACAGCTAATGACAGTTACCCGTTCCATTTGAATTGATCATTGCATATCCTTTAGCCCTGTCTGGCAATTTATAAAAGCTTCATCTCTTTAAGAGCATTTAAAGACCTACTCCATATTGTTTCTTCATTTGTTTTGGTATATAAGGGGTTGACATGAATCTAAAGCTGTGTGTTTCTTACACGGCACACTGACGTCAAACATGGACGCAGGCAGAGTAGCAGAAGGACGAGCCCTTTGCCCCCATTTTAGATTGTCTACATGTGTATTTAAACCTAAACATTTTCTGGGACTTTTATGTGCTTAATAGATTACATTTGGTTGTCATCTTGGCAAAATACTGTTCCTGTTTTGGATGCAATGATTTTCCGCTAGAATGCAGGTTATAGTATTTATTTATATATTTTAGTTATAGTTTGGATATTGCAGTGAACTTCAGAAGACACCAGCAGTGTCTTAAGTAGTACATTGATATAAACCGAAATGAATATAGATATAATATTTTAAAGTGTGTATGAAATTGTCTTGAAAGCAACATGTAAATTACAAAATGCAGGTATTCTGTCATCATGCTCAAACTGCTCTCATAAAGACTGCATTCTAAAAGCCTGTCCTGCGTAAGAACACACACTGCAAATACTATAATGACCTAGTCTATAATGAACTAGTCTATAATGACCTAGACTATAATGACCTAGACTATAGTGACCTAGTCTATAGTGACCTAGTCAATATTGATCTAGTCTATAATGACCTAGTCTATAATGAACTAGACTATAATGACCTAGACTATAATGACCTAGTCTATAATCAGCAAGTCTATAATGAACTAGTCTATAATGACCTAGTCTATAATCAGCAAGTCTATAATGAACTAGTCTATAATGACCTAGACTATAATGACCTAGTCTATAGTGACCTAGACTATAATGACCTAGTCAATAATCAGCAAGTCTATAATGACCTAGTCAATATTGATCTAGTCTATAATGACCTAGTCTATAATCAGCAAGTCTATAATGACCTAGTCAATATTGATCTAGTCTATAATGACCTAGTCTATAATCAGCAAGTCTATAATGACCTAGTCTATAATGACATCTAGTCTTGACATAAGAACAGGATGCACAGGTGTCACATCTGATGGTGCAAACCGGTTCAGCCGTATCCAGAGGTGTTGGGCTGAATACTGGACGGTGCTGCCTTAACTCAGTTCACTCAAGCAACTCCCTTTGAAGGTCAGACGCCTGCAGACTCATTCATGGTCGTTGGCTGTGGAAAGCACTTCCCTACCAGCATGGTCTGTCTGAAGCACCGGAGCAAAAAAGAATAGAGTCTAGTCCCACATCAACTTAATGGGGAAACCCTCTCACACACAAACACACTAACCATATTACACATGCTGTTTACCCGTCCAACACACACACACCCCGTTCGCCCGTCTAACACACATCAACCATCCCAGAGCCCCTTTGTGATACCTCTTCCTTCAATCCCTCCATCTTCTGTGATGTGACATCATGCCAGGCAGGTCCCCAGGCCTCCTCTGTTACTTCTCTCTCTCTCTCTCTCTCTCCCTCCCGTATTAACACCTCCTCCCATCCCTCCTCATGCAACACACCTCTAACATTAAACTAGACGTGAAGATGAAAACAAATGAGCAAACGCAAAGCAGCTTCCTGCTGACTGGAATCCTACCTAAGGCTCGCCGGCTCCTGTGTGTGTGTGTGTGTGTGAGGTGCGTGTGTGTGTGCGAGTGTGTGTGTGTGTGAGGTGCGTGTGTGTGTGCGAGTGTGTGTGTGCGCGTGCGTGCGTGCGTGTGTTCGCTCCCATCCTGACGGAGAAAAAACATCCCCCTAACTGACTTCCGATGTCGTTTTAAATGAAGGCATTAGTTTAAGGTGACGGGGGCCGTAAGTGACTGTGGAAGTTAAGGTTGAAGTGTGGGTCTCTGGTGGCTAGTGAGTTATCAATCACCCCTGCAGTCGAACCGGGACCGAAGAAGAAAATACTCTTATGAAGATTCACACCAACTCAGAGGGACGTGAACACGCGGCGAGCACGAACACTATCAACAGGAAATGTTCTCACTAAACATTGTCGGTTCCACGCCCTCTCCTCTCAATAAGTTACTTTGCTATGTGGTATCTTCACTCAGTCTCGTATATTATATTATTGCCACACACATTTTCGCCTGTCTCTCGCCAGCAGTAACACCTGCATAGATGTCGGCACTCAAGCTTAACATCGACAAGACAGAGCTGCTCTTCATTACGGGCCAAGACCTGTTCTCTCCAAAACCTGTTCACCCGTATTCATCTCCTCTGGACAACAGCACAAACATCAAACTAATGACTCGCTCCTGAAGGTTCACCCTTTACAACAGGTACTAGGCTACAGGCTCTCATCATCTCTCACGTGGATTTCGTGCAGACTACTACAACTTACTATTGGCACGGCTGATGTTCAACCATCCCAGGTTTTTCCCTGTTACCCAGTTCTACACATCGTGACGGCTTCCAGTTGAAGCTCCACAACAAGATTGTAACGATCGTCTATGAATAAGCAGGGGAACGGCCATCACTAGACACGCTAAAACCCCACATCTCGTTTTGTTATGCCACTTTGTCTTGGCCACCCCGCCACTCAGGGAGAGCAGCTTTCCCTCTGCCTAGTCAGAACGAGTCGCTATCCTTGGATCCCAATGTTGGAATGAGCTTCCCCGTTTATTCATCTTTACAGAGCATCTCAAATAAACTCTCTGTTATGTTCTGTTTGTGGGAAGAATCGGCAGTTGAGGAAGGCAGTCGCATCAGAGGAAGCGTTAATGGTTAATGGTTAATGTTACACAACGGGAGATGATTTAGTTGGAAAGACCAGAGCTTCCAGTGGGCAGGTGCCTGTATCCTGTTTCTTTATATAGGGGCTATCCCATTAACAGCTGATAGAGGGTAGCACCCAAAGCTCTAGCAGCTCTAGGCTAAAACAGAAACTGGGAACCCATGAGTTTTCCGGTGGGCACCTCCCTGCTAGATATCTTATACTGGCCAGCTGTCGACAATGACAGAACAACGGTATTTAACTTAAAGAAATCCACGATCGGCGATCAGCGTCTGGATGTCATGACATCGTGCCCGTGTGTTTTTTGTTTTCCGTGCGTTCGCTTTTCTTCTTGTCTTTTTCTCTTTAAATCCCTCGCGTGGAAATGAGGCCGTCATCATGTTTTCACGGTTGCCTCCTAATGCGTCTCGTCCTTCCCCCTCGTTTTATCCCAATCCCTCATTCTCTCTCCATCAGCTGCCCCCTGGCCCCCTAAAACACACACCCCTCTCCCTCCTTCATAACTCCCACCCTCTTATTCTCCTTCCGTCTCTCTCTCTTTTTCTCTTCCACCTTTCTCTCTCTCTCTCTCTCTCTCTGTTTGCTTGCTTACCTCCGTAGAGGTCAGGCTCAGTCTGTCCTTGTCTGCTTTAATCAGACCATCTACTGATTCCTTTTCAGCTGAATGAGCGAGGGGGGTGGAGAGAGAGAGAGAGAGAGAGAGAGAGGAGAAAGAGAGGTAAAGGTGGGAGAGAGTGGGAGAAAGGGGGTAGGTAGCGAGGGAGTTAGAGGCAGGCGCAGTGGGCCCCTGGCGTGGCCCCTCATTATGTGAGCACACAGCCCTCACAATGTAAACACTAGCTCCAATACGGCACATATTCATTCTCTCAACTCTCCCACGGATGTAAGGCTCCAGGATGGTTCCTCACTGTCCGCATCCAACAGGGAATGCATGGCTGTGATGGTGCACGATTTCACGTGTCTCCGTGATTCCGGTGGCTCGAGCATAAAAGCCCGGACCCAGTGGTCATCTTATATCCATGCTGCCTTATTCACTGTTTTTGGCTCGGCTCACTGTACACTGGCTCCCTCCTGTTTGAACCAGGCTTTTCCAGCCTGCTGGTCTCTGACTTCATCGGGAGTATCCTCGGTTAGAACAGAGTACGCCGCGTCTGTTCTGGTGCGATTTGGAGAGCGGGCTTCCTCGTTATCTCCCCGCGCTGTCCTCTATGCCACACAGAAGGAGAAGCCGACCGGCTCACGTCCTCATATAGCAGCAGTGAACAGTGCTTGGCAGTGAAACCTCCATTATAGGATTCGATTTGGAGGGTGAATTACCAGCAAGCTGAAACGCTTCCATTTCTATTGTATTAGAGCAGCCTCCGCTACTTGTTTTTAACGGTTGTTAAGTAATAATTCAGCGTGTTATTTTTACTGCCACGGTGTGGACGGTTAAACTTAACGTCAAGTCAGAAATCAGTAGTTTGAGTTTCACCCGGAGAAACCCAAAGGTTGTTTATAAAATGTTTCTATGTCAGTGTGAACGTCACACAAAATTGACCAGGAAGTGTTCAGGAAGGGGTCGTTAAAATATTATAGAACTGAAATATACATGTTGTCATGTTTTGTTTAATTTTGCAAACACCTCTATGTTATTCCGAACATGTCACAAAACTGCCGCAGTTGTCGATAAGATTGTAAAGTATAAATGTTGTATAAATGCTGTATAGTATAAATGCTGCAGTATAAATGCTGTATAGTATAAATGCTGTATAGTATAAATAAATGCTGTATAGTATAAACGCTGTATAGTATAAACGCTGTATAGTATAAATGCTGTATATAAATGCTGTATAGTATAAATGCTGCAGTATAAATGCTGTATAGTATAAATGCTGTATAGCATAAATAAATGCTGTATAGTATAAACACTGTATAGTATAAACGCTGTATAGTATAAACGCTGTATAGTATAAATGCTGTATAGTATAAATGCTGTATAGTATAAATGCTGTATAGTATAAATGCTGTATAGTATAAATGCTGTATAGTATAAATGTTGTATAGTATAAATGCTGTATAGTATAAATGCTGTATAGTATAAATGTTGTATAGTATAAATGCTGTATAGTATAAATGTTGTATAGTATAAATGCTGTATAGTATAAATGCTGTATAGTATAAATGCTGTATAGTATAAATGCTGTATAGTATAAATGCTGTATAGTATGCTGTATAGTATAAACGCTGTGTATTATAAACGCTGTGTAGTATAAATGCTGTATAGTATAAACGCTGTGTAGTATAAACGCTGTATAGTATAAACGCTGTCTAGTATAAACGCTGTATAGTATAAACGCTGTATAGTATAAACGCTGTCTAGTATAAACGCTGTCTAGTATAAACGCTGTCTAGTATAAACGCTGTCTAGTATAAACGCTGTCTAGTATAAACGCTGTATAGTATAAATGCTGTATAGTATAAATGTGTAGTATAAATGTTGTATAGTATAAATGCTGTATAGTATAAACGCTGTGTAGTATAAACGCTGTCTAGTATAAACGCTGTATAGTATAAATGCTGTATAGTATAAATGCTGTATAGTATAAATGCTGTATAGTATAAACGCTGTCTAGTATAAACGCTGTGTATTATAAATGAGCAAGTTTAAACAGCTTCAAAATGCAGTTACTTATTGTTATTCTGATTGCTGAATATTCAGTAGAGCAAACAGTGACGTCTTTAATATAATTTGTCTGTTATTCCCATTTTTCACATTTGACAATTTAACCAACGGACTGAATAGTCAGTACGGGAGGCGCTAAATATTTAATAATGTTTTTGTCCTCATGTCAAAATGTAGTTTCAATGAGTAGCAACAGTCATCAAAATTGATTATTGTTTTATTCTTTTTCATTTTAAAATGTCCAATAGAGGCTTTATTATAACAATAGATGAATGCAAAATGAGATAGAAAATCTTTAAAATCCAGACTTTTTGGAGAGACTTCAGGCATTCAGCTGATTGTCAAATATATTCTTATTTGAAACCACATATGGCCCTTATATTTGATTAGCTAATTCAGTATGAACAGAATGTTTAGTGGTGCTGCTTCAGGGTCAAGCACAGCTGGCTTTGGGCTTTTCACAGAGTCCTTACATAGTCTTGTTTTCGGGCACCAAAAGCGTGGTGACAGTTGGTTTGACAGATGCTTCCTGTCATATCATTTGTCCAAGCTAAATAGCGCTGTCAATGTCTAGCCTTGATTCTTGGCTTTGCATTTGTCAACATGAGGATCATTGTGCCAGTAAAAGTCCAAGAAAGCATAATGCACTAAAAATAAAACAAAAAAATGGTCTTTGGCTTTACAAAACAATAGTTTAAATCTTCATAAAATATAAAGAAAAGCCCCCCGTGATCTCGGCTAACTCAAACAACCTTGTAGCAGGGCTATCAAAGATCGCTCACGTTGTAATACATTTGAACAAATAAACTAAACCGTCCAAACAATCTGGAATATTCTCAGGGCTGTAGCCACCCATCCACAGAAGACTTCACCAGGAGAACCAAACGGGCTACAACGTGAAAACCGCCTGTTAGCCTTTTTAGCATGATTCAAAAAGTTCACCGGAAAAGCTATTGTGGACACACGGGAAAACTATTTACGCGCACCAGAGTATTACCATGATGGCAAGAGGAAATAGTAAGAAATAAATACCCACAGAATTTCTCCACACCTGTCAATATGGCGTCATATGCATGACTTGTTTTGCTTGTCTTCATTGGTGGTGTAACTGCAGACAGCAGCCACATAATACATAACCTGTACCGAGACATATTGTCCAATAAAGTACAGGCTTTCAAAGTCACTGTCATTCCAAAATGACGTAGTGTTTAATGCATCTGACTGGTGTTTTATAGATCCCTGGTTGTAATTCTCAAACAGCCAAGGTGAAAGATACTGAGTAAAGACGCTAAGCGCTAAATACCCCTCCTCCCATAGTATTCCCATCAAGTCATAGTTATAAAAAAGACTTGCTAAACCAACATGGCGGATTTAATAAAGGTACTAAAAAAACTAAATTGGTCAACACTATAACATACAGACAAAGAGCCCAACCTCAATGTAATCAATGTTTTGTTTTTTTGCCTTATCTTGGCCAGGTCACCGTTGCAAATGAGAGTTTGTTCTCAATCGGCCTAGCTGGATAAATAAAGGTTAAATGAAATACATTAAAAAATATATCAGGTTTTTTTCAAAACCGAAAGTCAGAAAATGGGAATTATGAACAATAATACCAGATTTGAATTCAACTGAAAATGATTTGTTGAAGATGGGACGTAAGGTAATAAGGACTCTGAACAAACCGCAGCAGATGATTGCTTTAGTACAGACTTGACAAATCATCACCAGAGATCCTTAGAGTCTAACGAGGTCAATGAGTTACACACAGTATGCACATTATCCCACACGCATGCAAATGCAACGGAATATAAAGAAATACACTGCAATTAATTAGTCATATAAATACACTGCAATTAATTAGTCATAAAATTGGTGAGAAAAATAGGGTAGTGGTAAAACAAATCTGGTAATGCATTTGGTGAACTTAAATTGAGTACATTAGCAAAATAAATAGAGCCACTCAGAACCACTCCTTTGTTGAGGGTGTCTTGCTAACTGCCTATAAACTCCACCTGTTGTCTATTCCATTTGCACAACAGCATGTGAAATTGATTGTCAATCAGTGTTGCTTCCTACGTGGACAGTTTGATTTGACAGAAGTGTGATTGACTTGAATTTACATTGGGTTGTTTAAGTGTTCCCTTTTTTTGAGCAGTGTATTTTTTTGAGAAAAAACTGAATGATGAACAAGAACCCTTAAAATAAAAGCCAGAAGCTGGACAGAAGCCTACTGGTACAATGACTATGAAGAGCATTGCATCAGCACAGTTCAATGAATTAGCACACAATAACCAATCAAAAGCTTATAAGGTAGGCTACTGCCCCGAATAAATGTGTACCACCCAGGTCAAACATTCACCAAAGACGTGCAGCAAACTTTCACCAACATGCTGCATATTTTACCAAGGCAGATTTCATTTAGAAAATCAAACACACGAGGCTGAAATCTATTGAACCAAAATAACACCCAGTATCCATGGAAACCGCCATTGGATACGTCAAGTCTCGTTACAAGTTATAGCCTGTGAACATTCATTAGCGCTGATATAAATCTTATTTACCGAGATCTACGACTTCCGTGATTTTAATGTGATCGCATAAATATTGCATGAAGACTACACGTTCCCATTTGAACTTTCGATTTGACAGCTCAATTGCAGTTACACATCAGACAGTGCCAAAACACACTAGATACGCTGGTGTCAGCAGTAACCAATGGCGTGATCTAATTGCATCGCGGTCTCACTGTAAGCGGTTTTTATATTGCGACGTATAGTTGCTGCGTGAATGCATTTAATCCTCAGCGATGGGACTTCTTTGCCGAACATGTGGGTCAAAGCGTTCCACCCCATGCTTACAATATCTGACAACGCGCGCGTCCTCTAAATACCATGTCACACCTTCGACGACAATATAGTAGAGTGGTAAATGTGGTTTGCATACGCATTTTGTTCAGAAATAGATTATGCACTACTCATAACAAGCAAGTAGAAATACTCCCAGGTGACGGTGGTTAAAGCCACGCTACTTTAGCCGCTATAATGTGTGCATGTATAGCATAGTGTGTGTATAGCATGTGTAAAGCAAAGAATTAGGTGAGACAACAAGAGAGACGGGGAAAGACATGTGCAGAAACACAGAGTAGGAGGTACGGAAGTAAGGAGTGATTGCATAGCGCAGCGAGGGAAAAAAGTTGCTGATTCTATCTTATTGTTCTATATTTTATCGTATCATTTTTCTCAGTTCACAATATTACAGCCTATTATTAAGGGGCATTATTGGTCTAACTGTGCATGTAAATTAAGACTATCTAATGTTTTTGAAAGAAAGAAAAAACAGAAAGAGTTCAGATGTGGTTGAGATAAAAGAAAGCAGCAAATACCGAGAGGGTTTAATATGTTCTGGGTACAGTGCCAATCTGGTCTGTAGGAAACACACCCGTGTTTGCATTCAAGATGCTCTGTCATCAAAGCAAATTAACACATGCACAGAAATGACACCTACACAGGCTGCTAGTGGAGAAGGGAACAGAGAACAACATAGACAAGAACAGAGAGACAGGGACAGAGGAACTGAGGAACTGAGGGACAGAGGAACTGAGGGACAGAGGGACAGAGGCACAGAGAGACAGAGGGACTGAAAGACAGAGGGACTGAGGAACTGAGGAACTGAGGAACAGAGGGACAGAGGGACAGAGGAACTGAGGAACTCATAGTCAAAGGAACAGAAAGACAGAGATGAGGTTGTTGTGGTCCTTCTTTTGCATGTAACATATCCGCCGTTGTCGTCAGTCTATTGTTGTACAACTGTGTGTGACTGCCATCAGGCAAATTGATTGCCTACAAAAATGCTTATGTTAGCTATCTTCACATTGCATGCTAACATTGTCATTAGAGGTGCAGCCGTTGATTAAACGGACAACAATGAATGTCTCCTTGCCACTTTCTCATCTTTTACATTGAGACAGGCACGGTGACAGGAAAACGTTGCTTCAGCATAAACACATCATCAGTTAGCTGCCGTATTCAAGTCGTATAGAGACCTAAAAGGAAGAGGCAGCCCATAAAACGCAGTTTATCGAAATACAGGATCAATAAATGTCACATACTGATGTGAAATCGGGAAAAACAGTATTTACTTAGTGATGGAATGAACAACACCAGTAAGATTAGGTGCTTTGGTATGTAGGTGAAGGTTTGGTATTAATTACGAATCTAACTCAGTGGCTTCGCCTGGGACTCAAGGTTAGGATTAAGGACAAGCTCAGGTTTAGGGTTTTGGTGTTAAGGATTAGGTTAGGTATAACTTTTGAAAGTTCAAGGTGCGAAAGAAACTCGTAAAGGTTTGCAATAGAAAAAATAAACTTTATTGTCTGTACGCTCATTTGAGTTGGCTTCGGTTCTGCCGTAAGAATGGAGACGCAAGGTCCTATCCAGCATCCCTGTACTTAACCTATATCAAACCGCCACAACTTATGCTGTAGTGTTCCTAATTGTCACCCAGTAGATCAGACACTATACAGACGTGATGGTGTCCTGGTTTATGGTCTGCTGGTGTCCTGTCCTGTTTGTTAGTTGTCCCCTATTTGAGGCTCCTTTGAAGGTCATCTGTGGTGCATTTGTTTTCCTAGTCCAAACTGACTGGACCAATTTTTCTGTTTGTCAGTTTGGTGCCATGGTGACACTCACCTATCATCCCAATGCTCTTACTGTCCCTTCCCCACACACATACACACACACACACACACACACACACACACACACACACATCGACACATACACACACACACACACACACACCTGCTTGTGGACGATGACTGACGTCCGTTCAGAGGTATCACATAAAACCATAAATCAATCAGGTAGGACCTTGAGCGTTTTGACTCATTAATCTTTAAGGGGGTTAAATGTGACCATCAACAGTGTATTTATGTCACGTTACATCTGTTTTACTGGCACTCAGTAGCAATTGAGGAGTGAAATGAAAGAGAATATTGAATTGATTTAGGTCACCTAAGAATGTTTCATTCAGACAGAAATATTTATGGCTGTCTTGAAACAGTAGAGTCAGATATCATAACTCATAGTTTTATTGGATTGGTAGAATCAGATATGATTTAAAACTGTCTTGGATTGGTATAATCAGATATGATTTAAAACTGTCTTGGATTGGTAGAATCAGATATGATTTAAAACTGTCTTGGATTGGTAGAATAATATATGATTTAAAACTGTCTTGAATTGGTAGAACCAGACATGTATTGCGGTGACAAAACATCAGCTTCTTTACCAGGGGATATAGGTAGGATTTTGGAGAGAACCCGTTTTGCTCAAGAGAGAGTTTGGGGAAAAAGGTATAAAAATACATGCATCCTCTACTGTAAGGGACTCTTTAATTATGTCAATAAGGATTCATTGTCTTGCTGCAATCTAGCGACTCCTAGTGGTAGGTTGGCAAAGTCCTGGTTGTTGCCTGGAAAAAAAACACTTCCAAAGACATGTATATATTAGTCAAGCCAGCAGTGTGAAAAGAAGCGACATTCATCAGAGGGCATATCTCTATGAGTATAACCGTTAGACTAAGTATGTTTCTGCATTCTGACAGATGGATATATATATATATATATATTGTATACATTATTTGCTGTCTAGTTACTTCCATGCAATCCCCCTCCAGTAAACGTTTGCCGTTCTACCAGCCGTCCTATGCTACAATTAGCACTACAGATTCACATATCCACTTCCCTGTGAGTCTCCAGCCTACATGACACAACTCTCCATTGCCACTGACTTGCAGCCTTGCACGCTGACAACACAAGCACAGTAGCCAGGGAGGATAGGGAGAATAGTGAGGCCAGAGGGAGAGAGGAGGCAGGTCAAGG
Organism: Dallia pectoralis; assembly: GCA_029465975.1. Lineage (NCBI taxonomy): Eukaryota > Metazoa > Chordata > Actinopteri > Esociformes > Umbridae > Dallia > Dallia pectoralis. The sequence goes on from CM055735.1 coordinate 18,956,802, forward strand.
GAGGGGAGTGGACTGGAAAAATAAGAAAGACGTCCTTGAGAAGGCACAGGTCGAAACAACAAGAGACGGGAGATGAAGAGAGCAGAGAGAAGAGATACGAAATAACAGAGATAGGGAGGATGGTGATGGGGTGGGGGGGTGGGGCTGACTCAATGGTATTAAAAAAATCAGTGTGTGTTATTGGTTAATCAGTGTGTGTTATTGGTTAATCAGTGTGTGTTATTGGTTAATCAGTGTGTGTTATTGGTTAATCAGTGTGTGTTATTGGTTAATCAGTGTGTGTTATTGGTTAATCAGTGTGTGTTATCGGTTAATCAGTGTGTGTTATTGGTTAATCAGTGTGTGTTATTGGTTAATCAGTGTGTGTTATTGGTTAATCAGTGTGTGTTATTGGTTAATCAGTGTGTGTTATTGGTTAATCAGTGTGTGTTATTGGTTAATCAGTGTGTGTTATTGGTTAATCAGTGTGTGTTATTGGTTAATCAGTGGGTGTTATTGGTTAATCAGTGTGTGTTATTGGTTAATCAGTGTGTGTTATCGGTTAATCAGTGTGTGTTATCGGTTAATCAGTGTGTGTTATCGGTTAATCAGTGTGTGTTATCGGTTAATCAGTGTGTGTTATCGGTTAATCAGTGTGTGTTATTGGTTAATCAGTGTGTGTTATTGGTTAATCAGTGTGTGTTATTGGTTAATCAGTGTGTGTTATTGGTTAATCAGTGTGTGTTATTGGTTAATCAGTGTGTGTTATTGGTTAATCAGTGTGTGTTATTGGTTAATCAGTGTGTGTTATTGGTTAATCAGTGTGTGTTATTGGTTAATCAGTGTGTGTTATTGGTTAATCAGTGTGTGTTATTGGTTAATCAGTGTGTGTTATTGGTTAATCAGTGTGTGTTATTGGTTAATCAGTGGGTGTTATTGGTTAATCAGTGTGTGTTATTGGTTAATCAGTGTGTGTTATGGTTAATCAGTGTGTGTTATCGGTTAATCAGTGTGTGTTATCGGTTAATCAGTGTGTGTTATCGGTTAATCAGTGTGTGTTATCGGTTAATCAGTGTGTGTTATCGGTTAATCAGTGTGTGTTATTGGTTAATCAGTGTGTGTTATTGGTTAATCATTGGTTAATCAGTGTGTGTTATTGGTTAATCAGTGTGTGTTATTGGTTAATCAGTGTGTGTTGTTATTGGTTAATCAGTGTGTGTTATTGGTTAATCAGTGTGTGTTATTGGTTAATCAGTGTGTGTTATTGGTTAATCAGTGTGTGTTATTGGTTAATCAGTGTGTGTTATTGGTTAATCAGTGTGTGTTATTGGTTAATCAGTGTGTGTTATTGGTTAATCAGTGTGTGTTATTGGTTAATCAGTGTGTGTTATTGGTTAATCAGTGTGTGTTATTGGTTAATCAGTGTGTGTTATTGGTTAATCAGTGTGTGTTATTGGTTAATCAGTGTGTGTTATTGGTTAATCAGTGTGTGTTATTGGTTAAAGAGCTGTGCTGAAGGTGGCTGATGATCACTGGACACAACAATGAGCCACACACACACACACACACACTCAGATACACACACACACATCCAGCCAGAGAATGTATGTGGTCACCAGAGCATTAACATCAAACACACACAGTTATAAACACACACACTTCAGAGGATCAATGTTACAGTATTTTGCATGGTTAACAGCAAATATGTCTTGCTCAGACACACACACACACACACTTATTAATGAACCCTTTCCTACACACAAACACACCCACACAAACACTGTGTGTAATTCCCTTGCGTGGTGGTTCTTCCTCTTTAATCTTGGTTTCAGAGGGTCAGTCTGACCTTGTTAACAGCTGACTGGGATTCAACGGTGGGTAGAGGTTTGGGGGGGTTCACTGTGTGTGTGGGGGGGGGGGTCACTGTTGGGGGGGGGGGTTACTCAGGGCACATGTCAGGACCTCATCCCTCACTGACACACAGGTGCATAACCGTTACCAAGGGGACACAGGTTCAAAGTGGCCAACCATACGCACACTGGATACACACACCAGTAGGTGAACACACACAATAAGTGAACACATCAATAAGTGAACACTCCAGTAAGTGAACACACACACACACAATAAGTGAACACATCAATAAGTGAACACTCCAGTAAGTGAACACACACACACACAATAAGTGAACACACAATTAGTGAACACGCAATACGTGAACACATCAATAAGTGAACACTCCAGTAAGTGTACACACAATAAGTGAACGTTGACAACTTGCAAAGCAAACTGTGACACGAGTAACAACCCATATAGAGCACTCTCGTGTGGAACCTGTTGAACTCTCTCTCACACACACATCTAGAGAGAAATGCACAGGAACACTAAAACCACACAATGACCCGTCCCGCCACACTGTCAACCTGCCATGTTTGACCTCTCAACCATAACTAATAAAGGCAATAACATGGCACGAACAAAACCACTCCGTAAAAATCTCTTTACCCGTGTCCCACGCCTGTGGACGGCCAGGCGCCACGCTGGCCCGACGCCCCATTTAGGGCAAGGTAGGATTGGTTGGATGGAACGTCAGGGTCACTGTGGGGTCACTGTGAGGTCACTGTGAGGTCACTGTGGGGTCACTGGTTATTCAGTTTTAACGATGGCTTTCAACCACACGTACGAGCAGTAACAAGCAACGTCAATTGAAAGACACACCCGCAATCAGGGACATACATGGATAGGTATTGATCAGCGTACCCTCAACAGAACAGAAAAGTGTTTATTCGCCATGAATGTGTGAACAGACAAGGAATTTACTTTGGCTGGAAGCTGCTTACATACAACATATGAATATAACAATATAAATTATACTAAAGGGCTGAGGGGGTATATGGATAGTAATATACTATACAGAATACAGATAAGTAACCTAGTGCAATAGTGCAAATATTGTGGTGCAAAATCAGGCAATGTGCAAAAAGGAATGGGTCAGAGTTCAAGGCTTGTGTTCAATGGGTCAGAGTTCAAGACTTGTGTGCAATGGGTCAGAGTTCAAGGCTTGTGTGCAATGGGTCAGAGCTCAAGGCTTGTGTGCAATGGGTCAGAGTTCAAGGCTTGTGTGCACCCCTGGTCTTGTTGAGGAGGCCAGTAGCACAGGGGAAGAAACTGTTCTTATGGCGTGAGGTTTTGGTCCTGATGAAGCATCTCACATGCCCTAATCCATGATTAATACTCAACAAACAGCCAAATACAGCAACACAAGCTAAACAACATTAACTCGCCATACTGTATCTCTCGTACACTTTACTTTGCTCTCTGACCCCACCTGGGAATCGAACCCAGAACCCTGCAGTAGAAAATGCCCTACTCCTAAAACCAAGCAGAGGGACACTCTCTCTCTTCCGCCTTCCGTCCCTCTTTCTCCCGTTGCTGACAGGCGATATTCGCTGAATGACAGGGCCAGCTATATCTTATGGTGATATGCCAGTGTGGTGGGGAACCCACAGAAAGGGAAGGCTTTTGTATTAGCATAATAAAACAATCAAAGTGTAAAGAATGCTGGTGTAGCCCATTAGAAAAGAAATGGGCTCCCTAACAGAGTCTGGCCATTAGGGCCTGGCCTTATATCTGGTTTCATCGTGGTGTGCGTGTGTGCGCGGGTGTGAGTGTCTTTGTCAGTGCGTGCGTGCGTGCGTGCATGTTACTGCCAGCATGCATGTTCTTGCTTGTGTATAGTCTGTGATTTATGCGTGTGTGTGTCCTGACTCCTACCATATTTTACAGTGGTTATTACAGTACGGTTGCCGTGAAGCTGAGGTAATACAAACAGGGTATTTCCCGGCAGAACACTGCTTCCACTACGGCACACACTCAGACTAGTGGTATCAGGGGACGTTGGCGAAAGTTGTACAAACGTTGTCAAAAGTTGCCGAATGTTGTACAAACTTTGTCAAACGTTGCCGGACGTTGTACAAACGATTGCTAATCTTTTCAATGAACAGTTTGACCACATGTGATCTTTATCTATTTAACGATTGGATGCGCTATAACAGTAGTTAGTTGCACATCTGGGGAAGTTCATAAATTATTGCTAATAGAAAAATTGAACATTCCCGGGAGCACAGTGGGCTCCATTGTTGTGAAATGGACAACATTTGGAAACACCAAAACATCTACATTTCTGGCCAAACTGAATGATTGGGAAAGTGCTCCAGAGTTTCTCTACATGAGGGAACCTGCTAGAAGGACGTCCATATCTTTAGCACTCCATCAATCAGACAATTATGACAGTGAATCGTTTGAAGTCACAGCTAAATATGAAACTCTGCCTGGAGGACTCTGGGAGGATAATACAAAAACATTCTGATCTAATGAGAACCAAATCAAACTATAAGTCCTTAATACTAACTGCTATGTCAAGCAAAAAAACAAGGTACTGCACATCACCCGAATATTATTCCTACAGTGAAGCATGGTGGTAGAAGCATCATGCTATGGGGATGCTTTTCAGCGCCAGGGACTGGGATCCTTGGGTTTTATAGAGAAGATGAACAAAGCAAATACACAGAGGTCCTTGAAGAAAAGTCGACGCACAGACAACAGGACCCAAGGTCTGAGTATCCTGGAGTGGTGAAGCCAAAGCCTAGACTTGAACCTCATTGAACCTCTATGGGCTGATCGAATGATCTTAGAGCTTGAGAGGATCTACGAGGAAGAATGGGAGAAATTACCATCCAGGTTATTCCCAAATTCAGGAGAGCGAAGTTGATAGAGGCGTACCCAAGTATAATTAAAGCTGTTATTGCTGCCAAAGGTGTTTCCACAAATTATGAACAATGGATCTGAATTATTATGTAAATGATATATTAAAAAAATATATTGTGTGTAGAGACAAAAAACGAAATGTGAAAAAAGTAAGAGATCTAAATTCGTCCCGAAAGCATTGTATCTCACTCTGTGTGGGGGTAAAATTAGCATTAGCATTAGCATTTGAGGCATCAGCTGCCTTGTTTCCATTCAAAACAATATCAATGATACCAAACTAATTGACCCCCGCGACCCGACCCTGGATAAGCGGTTGAAGATGAGAGAGACCAAACTAATTGCATGATTATAGAATTAAACTGACCAATAGCAGCGGTACAAAAATGAGCTTTCGATGTAAACCAATCACTGTGCGTTTATCACATAATACATTTTAATCCTGCAATGAATTCCGGGGACTAATTGGATAAAGTAATTTCCTTCCAATGCAAAAAATATAATCAGTGGCGAAAAATCAAGCATTTTAGCCTGTAGGTATCAAAAAAAATCTTGGTGAAATTTTGGAGGAAATAAATTGTACGGAGCCAGTTGCTTTGGGGACCCGATGAACGCCACAGTGACCGGCCCTCAGATTACTAAATTAGGGGGGGGGTGCCTTTTACACAGCGCTGAATCCCTCCGCCACATCTCAATTTAATTCTAATGCCGCAAATGACCCCGACCTGGCCGCACGACCACCCAACGTGTGTAGGTGTCACATGACAATTCGAGCCATTGCAGACGTTGAGTGTGTTGGTTGCTCGGTTAATTCTCGACCGTGTCTTACACAGCAGAACTGACAAATGAGATGGGTTGTGACGGAAGCGATGTGTGTTTACAGACTGTGTTAGAGGAACAAGATGTTGTCAAACATTTAGAGGGACCCGGTTGGGTCAACAGAGAAGTACCACAGCTGGAGGTGTTTCAGTTTGTCACCCAGATGTAGGGCATAACCAGTGCAGTGAAAACCTCATTCCGTCAATTCGCCGTCCGGCCGTTACTGAAACAGATAAGGATACCTCGATACGAGTTCAATAACCCTTTGATCAGCTCCATCGACCTCCATGAGACAAGGTCCTTGCTAGTCGATCAATACATGCGCAGCACGTCACCTCTGGGTTCGGTGACAGGGAGGCAACAGGGGTTTTGGCGTTTTGACCGTCACGTATTTCTTTCTTTTGCGTGTTTACATGAGATTTTACGGAGCGGACGAACAATTGCGACTGAATAAAAGACGAACAGAAAACCCGAGAAGAAAGAAAACAGATTGGCAAATATGTGAACGTAGGGTGACTCACCTGGTCTTTTTTCTAACTTTCGTCCTCGATTGCCACACAGCCTTACTTTTGAAATGAGCAGTAAGATCTGTTTCTGGCACAAGGACTTGTTTGCCTTGGGACACGGCTTCCTCTTGCTGGCCACCTGCCTGTTGGCTTGAGGGTCCTTCACCTCCCGACGCTGCCGGATCAACGAGCTGGCGAGAGCCGCCATCTTGCCGCCTGCGCCCGCTCTTCACCCGGTCGTGGTCGGGGGGAACCGTGGGCCACCCCCCTGCCCTTTTACCCAGGGCGACGGAGCACCAGCCGGGGGAGGTTACCCAGAATCCTTCGAGCAAACGTTCGCCTAGATTGACATGTAAAGGTCAAGGTGTAATGTCAACGATATTTGGAGAAACTGAAACTCAGAGTCGGGGGTGGGCGCGGGGTCACCAGGGGAATCTCGCTGGTGGGTGAAGGAAGATGAACGCCACAGCGCATAAAGTTGTGGATTGCGGATGGAGTGATGGAGTTCTTCCAGGTTGTTCGCTGTGGGCTGGTAGAAGTTTGTTGTCTTTTAGTTGTGTCTGTTGTCCTGGTCGCTGTTGTTGGTCAGGTGTTGTTGGCTCGTTATGTCACTGTCCCTCCAGCGCCAAAGAGGCAGGTCCATATGAAACTCATGTTTTCTATTTACAGAAATCCGTGGATGAGAAAAAACGCTATGACAGTGTCCCGTAAGTGTGTCCCAGGAAGGATACTCTGTCCTGGGCCAACGGCCCGTCCCTGGCCCCCTCCCGGCCCTGGAGCTCCAGCTTAGTTTGACATAGCTCTGTCAGGATAGGAAGGAATTTGTCGAAAGACTGAATGTCATCAAAACAAAGGTCCCTGAAAGTCCTCAGAGCTCTATTCCTGCGCAATCTCAATTCAGCCTGGAGAGGAAACAAGGGTTTGTCAAAATGAATGAAACTATAAAACCCGACAGCCCGGCAGAACCACAAATCACCGCTTCCTTTCTTCTGCAATCCCTCCTGGGGAAAAATTGAGGAAAATAACAATCACACACGGGGACGTTCGATTAGAGAAATCAGCTCCAGAAAAAAGGAGGTTTGAAGAGAGGCTGACAGGCTGACGGACAAACGGACAGACGTCAGCAGTATCTTCCCTTCTTTCTGAGCTCTCCTGGCAGAACCCCTTTTCCGCCTACCCCCGAGAGCCAGGGGGAGGGAGAGAGAGAGAAAAAAGAGAGAGACAAAATCAAACATTGGTAAATGTCTCACATAGAGGTGACATTCATGAATGAACGAGAAAGAGAGAAACGAAAAAGAGAGCAGAGAGAGAGAGGAAGATGAAGAGAGAGAGAGAGGGGGGATGCGTGCCGGGTGTCTGCTGCTCGTCTCCCTCTCGGATCTCTAACTCTGCACGGCGTTTTAGCCAAAGACCCACAACAGCCGAGTGACCTTCATACACTCACAGAAGAGGACAGAAGGAGAGAGGGATGAATGAATGGATGGAGGGAGGGAGGTGACAGGTTGTCTCTTACGGTGCCGGGGGCCGTTGAGGTCCGCGGGCTGGGGGCTGGGAGGTCCGCTCAGGCGGCGGGTTGTCCTCTGTTCGGGTTAGTCCACTCAGACTGCCGCTTTAAAACGCACTGGTTCCTCCTTCACAGTCTGCCTTCTCTACTGGCTTTTTGAGTACGGGAGAAAGAAGAAACTAGGTGCTTGTGTGTGTGTGTGCGCGTGTGTGTGTTGCGCGTGTGTGTGTTGCGCGTGTGTGTGTTGCGTGTGTGTGTGTGCGCGGTGTGTGTTGCGCGCGTGTGTGTGTTTTGCGTGTGTGTGTGTGCTGCGTGTGTGTGTGTGCGCGGTGTGTGTGTTGCGCGTGTGTGTGTGTTGCGTGTGTGTGTGTGCTGCGTGTGTGTGTGTGCGCGGTGTGTCTCTCGATCTCCAGAGCGAGGAACCTCTCTGTTTGAATGCGCGCATGTGAGAGTGTGTGTGGAGAGACGGAGTTTGTGTGACTTCCTCATCCTCTCTTGTCCCCTGCTCACAGTGCATTACAGAGCCAGCAGCACTAGCAACATGCTTGACATGTTCTTCTCTCTCTCTCTCTGTCTTTTCCCCTCCTCCCTCTACATCACTCTCTCTTTTCCTAAACACTCACTTGCTTTTCTCCCTGTTTGTCACTTCGATGGCTTCTTCTCGTCTATGGTATAAAAACCCTTCCTCCTTTTCCCCTCCTTCCCTCGTCCTCTGTTGTCTCCCGTTCATCAGCCCCTCTCCGCTTCCCCTTTGTGATGTGGGATTAGAGAGACAAACAGAGAGTGGATGTGGGTGAATTCAACTCAATAGGACATAAAGTCAGTCAGACCGATATACTGAATCAGACAGACAGAGAGATACACACAGACAGAGAGAGAGATACACACAGACAGACACATAGAGAGATACACACAGACAGAGAGAGAGATACACACAGACAGATAGATAAACAGTTACACACAGCCAGACAGATAAAGAGATACACACAGGCAGACAGACAGACAGAAAGACAGACAGAGAGAAAAATAAACAGGGAGATATACACAGACAGAGAGATAGACAGAGAGACAGACAGGTACACACCGACAGACAGATATAGAGATACACACAGACAGACAGATAAAGAGATACACACAGACAGAGAGACAGACAGGTACACACCGACAGACAGATATAGAGATACACACAGACAGACAGATAAAGAGATACACACAGACAGACAGACAGAAAGACAGAAAGACAGACAGAGAGAAAAATAAACAGGAAGATATACACAGACAGACAGACAGATACACACAGACAGAGAGATCCACACAGACAGAGAGATACAGACAGACAGTCAGACAGACAGACAGCATTCAATACAGTCATCCCCTAAAAGCTCTAGGTTTCCAAACTCCATGACCTTGGGATCAGCTCCTCACTTTGCAACTGGACTCTAGACGTCCTAACCAACAAACCTCAGTATGTCAGGTTGGACAACCTCACCTCCTCCACCATAACCATGAACACTGGTGTCCCACAGGGCTGTGTACTTAGCTTCTTTAAAATCCAATCAAATCATATTCAGTTATTCTTATCTATTCTGATTGTAATTAACATTGGGGTCCAGATCTTCAACAAAATCCATTCAATCATTAATGGGATTCAATTCTTCGACATCTATTAAGATCATCATGGGGTTTCACCGCTTCTTCCACACTGATTCCTTCCTTATTGGGTATTCAGAACCATTTCAATATCATAAAAAATCCATATGGTGTATTCAGATCTTCATCCACATCCATTCTACTCCCCACATCCATTCAACTATCATTTCTATGATTCATACGTATTCTTTCCTAACACAGGTGTCAGTGTGCTGTTACATAGCAATACCAGTTTAAGAGTGCTCATGTTATTTAGACATAAGCCCTGAGATGGATTACCCAGAGTGTGTGTGACAGAAATGGACTCACGGGAACCTGCTTGGGTTGCTATCTAAGACCAGCAGGGGTCCCTGAGAAAATACCTGCAGTCTCTAGTGAGCTCACACCCGGACGGACGCACATGCACACACATATACACACACACACACACACACGTTGGAGTTTGTTTATTGTGAAACAAGGCAATTATCAATTCCACACATTCCCTCACTGAACTCTATCTACCTCTCCATATTTTCTCCCCCTTTTACTCTCTGGCTGTGGACTTAGCGTAGCATTTCTCGCAACCACATAACTCCATCCAGGAGCACAGGGCTCCGACTCTATTATCTGGGAAGCGCCAGCGGATCGGACTCTCACAGCTCCCCAGGAAGTGGAGGGAGAGGTTTGAAACTGATGTGGAACGAGCGATAAACACATATGTGAGACGCAACTCAGTCCAGACAAGCCAAGATACAGGACACAGAGCTGGCGAAAGGAAAATTGTCAAAAATAACAACATGTGCTCTGAAAAGAGCGGAAAATGTGTGTGGGTGTGTGTCAGTTCCACCACTATCAAATCAGTAGTGTTGTATGACACAACCTGGTTCCCTATAGAATACACACTTCCATATGTTTAAATACTTCAGAAACATCTAGAGTGCATTTCCTACTGGCACCACCTGGGAATCGAATCCACGACTCTGAAGTTGCATCCTGCCATCTGGACCAGCTCTACCAGCAGAACCATTCTCCTCTCATGCTCCCATCTGGACCAGCTCTACCAGCAGAACCATTCTCCTCTCATGCTCCCATCTGGACCAGTTCTACCAGCAGAACCATTCTCCTCTCATGCTCCCATCTGGACCAGCTCTACCAGCAGAACCATTCTCCTCTCATGCTCCCATCTGGACCAGCTCTACCAGCAGAACCATTCTCCTCTCATGCTCCCATCTGGACCAGCTCTACCAGCAGAACCATTCTCCTCTCATGCTCCCATCTGGACCAGCTCTACCAGCAGAACCATCATGCTCCCATCTGGACCAGCTCTACCAGCAGAACCATTCTCCTCTCATGCTCCCATCCCATCTGGACCAGCTCTACCAGCAGAACCATTCTCCTCTCATGCTCCCATCTGGACCAGCTCTACCAGCAGAACCATTGCTCCCATCTCTCCCATGCTCCCTCTACCAGCAGAACCATTCTCCTCTCATGCTCCCATCTGGACCAGCTCTACCAGCAGAACCATTCTCCTCTCATGCTCCCATCTGGACCAGCTCTACCAGCAGAACCATTCTCCTCTCATGCTCCCTCCCATCTGCAGAACCACCAGCTCTACCAGCAGAACCATTCTCCTCTCATGCTCCCATCTGGACCAGCTCTACCAGCAGAACCATTCTCTCCTCTCCCATCTGGACCAGCTCTACCAGCAGAACCCATACCAGCAGCTCCCATCTGGACCAGCTCTACCAGCAGAAACCAGTTCTACCAGCAGAACCATTCTCCTCTCATGCTCCCATCTGGACCAGCTCTACCAGCAGAACCATTCTCCTCTCATGCTCCCATCTGGACCAGCTCTACCAGCAGAACCATTCTCCTCTCATGCTCCCATCTGAACCAGTTCTACCAGCAGAACCATTCTCCTCTCATGCTCCCATCTGGACCAGCTCTACCAGCAGAACCATTCTCCTCTCATGCTCCCATCTGGACCAGCTCTACCAGCAGAACCATTCTCCTCTCATGCTCCCATCTGGACCAGCTCTACCAGCAGAACCATTCTCCTCTCATGCTCCCATCTGGACCAGCTCTACCAGCAGAACCATTCTCCTCTCATGCTCCCATCTGGACCAGCTCTACCAGCAGAACCATTCTCCTCTCATGCTCCCATCTGGACCAGCTCTACCAGCAGAACCATTCTCCTCTCATGCTCCCATCTGGACCAGCTCTACCAGCAGAACCATTCTCCTCTCATGCTCCCATCTGGACCAGTTCTACCAGCAGAACCATTCTCCTCTCATGCTCCCATCTGGACCAGTTCTACCAGCAGAACCATTCTCCTCTCATGCTCCCATCTAACACTCCCATGTTCTATAACCACAGACGCTGGCCCAGTTCTGTCTCCTCTTTCTCCTCAGTCCACTTACTCGCCCACCCCATCCAGTCCCTGACACAGCAGAGGTAACTGGTCTAATTTTCAATCTCTACTCCTCCATCATTACATTTGAATAGAGAGACAGATAATCTTACATACCTATTGACCCCTCCAACCTCTGCATACTGCTCACCTCCTACACACCTCATGACCCCCTCCAACCTCTGCATACTGCTCACCTCTACATACCTCATGACCCCCTCCAACCTCTGCATACTGCTCACCTCCTACACACCTCATGACCCCCTCCAACCTCTGCATACTGCTCACCTCTACATACCTCATGACCCCCTCCAACCTCTGCATACTGCTCACCTCCTACATACATCATGACCCCTCTAACCTCTGCATACTGCTCACCTCCTACACACCTCATGACCCCCTCCAACCCCTGCATACTGCTCACCTCTACATACCTCATGACCCCCTCCAACCTCTGCATACTGCTCACCTCTTACATACCTATTGACCCCTCCAACCCCTGCATACTGCTCACCTCTACATACATCATGACCCCTCCAACCTCTGCATACTGCTCACCTCTTACATACCTATTGACCCCTCCAACCTCTGCATACTGCTCACCTCTTACATACATCATGACCCCTCCAACCTCTGCATACTGCTCACCTCTTACATACCTATTGACCCCTCCAACCCCTGCATACTGCTCACCTCTTACATACCTATTGACCCCTCCAACCCCTGCATACTGCTCACCTCTTACATACCTATTGACCCCTCCAACCCCTGCATACTGCTCACCTCTTACATACCTATTGACCCCTCCAACCCCTGCATACTGCTCACCTCTTACAAGTCACGTCCTCCATCAACAACCGTCAGTAGTGGTGGTTCAGTTGAAAAAGCCATATCCCGCCTACTACAGCCAGATGAGGTAAAAGGTGAAAGTAAAAAGGCCCGTTCCACTTGAAAGAATCAATTCCCAAATTAACATTTAGCACTATAACCCTCCATATAGTGATTGACACTAAAACACTATTTAACGGTTAGTACTAAAAGACAATATTTACAGACTAGCACTAAAATATTACATTTATTGCTGGAATGTCACGGATTCCCTGTCCGATATGACAAAACATTATTTCAATCCGTATGTTGGAAGGCGGTTTAAAACTATTATTTTGCCGGTCAGAAACGCTTTATAGAGATAGAGTTGTGAGACAGATGCAGTTAAACCCTAGATCTGCACTGCACTTGACTGGTGGTAGCAGGAGTGACGATGACTTGACTGGTGGTAGCAGGAGTGACAATGACTTGACTGGTGGTAGCAGGAGTGACAATGACTTGACTGGTGGTAGCAGGAGTGACGATGACTTGACTGGTGGTGGTAGCAGGAGTCACACCAGCCTACGATTTAGTGTACACATTTAGTGCTAGCGAGCTTAACTAGAACAAGAAAAATGAAATAAAACGCAGCGTGAATAAACCGCAGAGGGAAAAGGTGCTGTACAAGCAAAATTCCTTTTATGGAATAGTCTGGGATGTTTCTCGTGGAGGGAAACAACATCCCACTATCTGAAGGCACAGCCTGAAAAAGCACGTGTGGATTTGTTTACTGAGACAAACACTTTTGTAATGCGTGGTCATATTATACATGGTAACATGGCTGTAACAACAATTGTTTCATGAGTTTCTAATAGTGAAGTAAACACTACAGCCTATTTCTCAAGGCTTGAATCCATTGTTTGGTAGACGTTGCGTTGCGGAGAACTCTATCCTGCTTCCGAAGCGTCGGGGTGTGATTCCTGACACGGATGTAGGCAACATACCTGCGTGTCACACTACATCACGGTTGGTGGTGAGGAGGTTCGACCAGGAGGATTGTGGGATTTGAAGTCCATGCGTGCCGTGTCTGTGCGAGAGATTAGTGTGTGAACCCAGGGACCTCTCCAGAGGAAATCCCACTTCGACACACTGGGGAGACACAGCTCTAGGATCAGCATCTCAACATGACCTGGACGTGCTCACTCGCACACTCCCCAGAGCGGATCATCTTTTCTTCACAGAGAACCAGCCTTTGATTAGTAGCATGTAATTGTGTCTTTGACTCTGGGTCACTTGGGGGAGGTTAAATGGTCCAATCCCGTCCGCAACTAGTGCTGTTTAAAGGGACAGTTCACTGAAATGACAAAAAAATACTATCTGGGAAATTTAAGCTTTGGTTAAGATCCTAAATGTTTTTGGCATAAATCCTCCCCCCCCCCACCAACACTCCCCACCACACAGAAACACAATCCAATGATGATTGTTGTTTTTTACCAAATATTTGCATACATTAGTAATGTTTTGTCTTGTTTCCCCGCCCTTATATTGTAGATGAATCTCCAATTAACACTTGTTTAATGGCATTTTGCCTGTCATCAATATTACTGTGGTGTCAATTAACCGTTAGTGCTCTTTACTAAAATATTTGAATCCTCAAAGACACCTAGACCATGAACTGCTTAAAGGGAAAGGACAAGAATGTAATTTTGGTGAACTATCCCTTTAAGCAAAGCATGAAAGTAGAGTACTTTTGATTCTTACATTAACAGTTATTCTCAGAACCCACCATGTCCCAACATCCTAATATGTGGCCCCGTCTCCCTCACTTCTCCTTTTCCTTTTCCTCACACTCCCTTAGCCTTAAGCCTCACACTTGCCTATCATTTTCCTGAGCCATCCTGATTCCAATCTGCCCGTGGAGAGGAATGTGATGGAATAGAGGCAAAGAGGATATGGAAGGAGGAGAATCTGTGTGGCAAAGATTAACATTTTAACATAACACTTCATCTGTTCAGATCTGGAGGAAGTCATCACGGTAAAGAGGGAGAGAATGGGGGAGGTATGAACAGAGTGAGATGGAGATGGAGAAAGGGAGGGAGGGAGAGAGAGAAAAGCAGATGTAGAGGGAGAGAAAGGGAGAAAAAGAGGGAGTAAGAACCATATAAATATATAAATAGAGAGAGAGAGTGAGAGGTAGAAAGGGAGGGAGAGAGAGAGAAGCAGATTTAGAGGGAGAGAAAGGGAGAAAAGGAGGGATAGAGGCCGATATATATATATATATAAATAGAGAGAGAGAGAGAGAGAGAGAGAGATAGAAAGAGAGAGGTAAAAAGGTAGAGAGGCAAATGTAGCTACAAGGAGAAATATAATGGGTGGAAAACAGAGGCAGAAGTAGAGGCAGGGAGAGGTAGAAAGGGAGGGAGGGAGCCAGATATATATATATAAATAGAGAGAGAGAGAGAGAGAGAGGGAGAAAGAGAGAGGTAGAAAGAGAACAGGGAGAAACTCAGAAGAGAAAGAGAAATGGGTGAATCTGAGGCCCAAGGCTACAGCCACACCATTCATATAGTCATTGGAGAGGAAGAAAGAGAGGAGTAAGAGGTGTAGAATGAGTGTAAAGGGAAGGAGGATTGTATGGAGATCCTGGGGAACGACCAGAAGGAAAATGTCATGTGACTAATATGTATGGAAACTGGGCCAAGTCAGCATACTGCATTTACATGTGAAGCATGACACCAGCTTCCATGTACAGACATAGCATGGTTCCCAATATGACACTGTTTCCATGTGTGAAGATCTAGCATGGTTCCCAATATGACACTGTCCTCCATGTGAAGAGCTAGCATGGTTCCCAATATGACACTGTTTCCTTGTGAAGAGCTAGCATGGTTCCCAATATGACACTGTCCTCCATGTGAAGATCTAGCATGGTTCCCAATATGACACTGTATTTACATGTGAAGATCTAGTATGGTTCCCAATATGACACTGTATTTACATGTGAAGAGCTAGCATGGTTCCCAATATGACACTGCATTTACATGTGAAGACCTAGCATGGTTCCCAATATGACATTGCATTTACATGTGAAGACCTAGCATGGTTCCCAATATGACACTGTCCTCCCAATATGACACTGTATTTACATGTGAAGATCTCCATGTTGAAGACACTGTATTTACATGTGAAGAGCTAGCATATGACACTGTCCTCCATGTGAAGACCTAGCTAGCATGGTTCCCAATATGACACTGTCCTCCATGTGAAGACCTAGCATGGTTCCCAATATGACACCAGCTTCCATGTGAAGTGACTTTCAACCAGGCCAATTAAAACTTGAGTCTCCTATTTACATCCCATTAATCAGCTGTGGAGATATTGGCAAACACGCATTTAGAGGACTTTTAAAAGATACGCAAGAAAAGGATATATCGTATTCAACTCGACTGTGACATATAAACATTCATATACTGCGCAACCATTAATGAAATAGATACAACCACTGTGAAACAAAAAAAGATAGATGAAGGTGGCAATAATGTGTGAGTATGTGTGTGAGTGTGTGTTTGTGTGAGTGTGTGTTTGTGTGAGTGTGTGTGTCTTTGTGTAGCTATGTGTATGTGTTTTTGTGTGAGTGTGTTTGTGTGTGTGTGTGTCTCTGCTGTGAGATGCTACGATGGCTAGCAGTGTCTGGAAGCACCCTGCCATAAATCTACAGACAGATACCACCCAAGATTAAGGGTAAATTACAACCCTTCACCGATGCTTTGCCTGACTCAAATAACACCATAACACAACTGCTAGTTAGCCTGGCGTCACTCTGGGATGAATATCCGCCGAACTAGGGCTGCTAATGAAGCACGACCTACTGGGAACATTTAATAAACGGTAGTATTCAGCGCTTGTAACGGCACGTCTCACCAGGACCCGTCGCTCTCTCTCCTTGTCTCTCCTTATGTTTTCCTAGCTTGCAAACTCTTTACCCAGCATCCCTCTGTCCATTTTTATCTCTCCCTATAACGCTTTTTCCCTCCTGTCTTTTTAGCTTTCTCTCTCGCTCTCTCTTTATCTCTGAGCTCTCTCTCTCTCTCTCCCTCCGTCCACAGTTCCTGCTCTGACGACATTGCCGACGCGTGTTCCTCAGACTGCGTTTACCCAGGATGCAGCAGGAGGGTAAAGAATGTCTTTCATCAAAATAAACAAATCCATAGAGTACCTTAAGAGTACCTTACCCACTCCAGACACGGTGTCTGCTGTCTCATTGTATGCATCTGTTATGGTAATGCATTGTGGTCTGGCTGGCAGGCTTTCTTGCTTGGCCCGGCACATTTGACAGATGATTGAGCGTGTCCTCAGCAATGGCCAGTCTACCTCACGTCCTGCCAACCCGGGTCCCAGAGAAAGCACTCACATGCACACATTATCTTACCCAGAAGGCCGCAGCCCGCCTGGTAGATGACCTTCCTATCATCCCCCATGTTGAATCGTTCCTCCTCACACTCTGCTGGTTTATAGTCTTCATCCCGTATGTTTAATCGTTCCTCCTCACACTCTGCTGGTTTCTAACCTTCATCCCGTATGTTTAATCGTTCCTCCTCACACTCTGCTGGTTTCTAATCTTCATCCCGTATGTTTAATCGTTCCTCCTCACACTCTGCTGGTTTCTAACCTTCATCCCGTATGTTTAATCGTTCCTCCTCACACTCTGCTGGTTTCTAACCTTCATCCCGTATGTTTAATCGTTCCTCCTCACACTCTGCTGGTTTCTAACCTTCATCCCGTATGTTTAATCGATCCTCCTCACACTCTGCTGGTTTCTAACCTTCATCCCGTATGTTTAATCGTTCCTCCTCACACTCTGCTGGTTTCTAACCTTCATCCCGTATGTTTAATCGTTCCTCCTCACACTCTGCTGGTTTCTAACCTTCATCCCGTATGTTTAATCGATCCTCCTCACACTCTGCTGGTTTCTAACCTTCATCCCGTATGTTTAATCGATCCTCCTCACACTCTGCTGGTTTCTAACCTTCATCCCCGTATGTTTTAATCGTTCCTCCTCACACTCTGCTGGTTTCTAACCTTCATCCCGTATGTTTAATCGTTCCTCCTCACACTCTGCTGGTTTCTAACCTTCATCCCGTATGTTTAATCGTTCCTCCTCACACTCTGCTGGTTTCTAACCTTCATCCCGTATGTTTAATCGTTCCTCCTCACACTCTGCTGGTTTCTAACCTTCATCCCGTATGTTTAATCGTTCCTCCTCACACTCTGCTGGTTTCTAACCTTCATCCCGTATGTTTAATCGTTCCTCCTCACACTCTGCTGGTTTCTAACCTTCATCCCGTATGTTTAATCGTTCCTCCTCACACTCTGCTGGTTTCTAACCTTCATCCGTATGTTTAATCGATCCTCCTCACTCTGCTGGTTTCTAACCTTCATCCCGTATGTTTAATCGTTTCCTCCTCACACTCTGCTGGTTTCTAACCTTCATCCCGTATGTTTAATCGTTTAACTCTGCTCGTTTAATTCCTCCTCACACTCTGCTGGTTTCTAACCTTCATCCCGTATGTTTAATCGATCCTCCTCACACTCTGCTGGTTTCTAACCTTCATCCCGTATGTTTAATCGTTCCTCCTCACACTCTGCTGGTTTCTAACCTTCATCCCGTATGTTTAATCGTTCCTCCTCACACTCTGCTGGTTTCTAACCTTCATCCCGTATGTTTAATCGTTCCTCCTCACACTCTGCTGGTTTCTAACCTTCATCCCGTATGTTTAATCGTTCCTCCTCACACTCTGCTGGTTTCTAACCTTCATCCCGTATGTTTAATGTCCTCCTCACACTCTCTGGTTTTCCTCCTCACACTCTGCTGGTTTCTAACCTTCATCCCGTATGTTTAATCGATCCTCCTCACACACCTTCTGTATGTTTGGTTCCTCCTCACACTCTGCTGGTTTCTAACCTTCATCCCGTATGTTTAATCGTTCCTCCTCACACTCTGCTGGTTTCTAACCTTCATCCCGTATGTTTAATCGTTCCTCCTCACACTCTGCTGGTTTCTAACCTTCATCCCGTATGGTTTTAACCTTCATCCCGTATGTTTAATCGTTCCTCCTCACACTCTGCTGGTTTCTAACCTTCATCCCGTATGTTTAATCATTCCTCCTCACACTCTGCTGGTTTCTAACCTTCATCCCGTATGTTTAATCGTTCCTCCTCACACTCTGCTGGTTTTAATCCCGTATGTTTAATCGTTCCTCCTCACACTCTGCTGGTTTCTAACCTTCATCCCGTATGTTTAATCGTTCCTCCTCACACTCTGCTGGTTTCTAACCTTCATCCCGTATGTTTAATCGTTCCTCCTCACACTCTGCTGGTTTCTAACCTTCATCCCGTATGTTTAATTCCTCCTCACACTCTGCTGGTTTCTAACCTTCATCCCGTATGTTTAATCGTTCCTCCTCACACTCTGCTGGTTTCTAACCTTCATCCCGTATGTTTAATCGTTTCTAACCTTCATCCTCCTCACACTCTGCTGGTTTCTAACCTTCATCCCGTATGTTTAATCGTTCCTCCTCACACTCTGCTGGTTTCTAACCTTCATCCCGTATGTTTAAACTCTGCTGGTTTCTAACCTTCATCCTCATTCCTCCTCACACTCTGCTGGTTTCTAACCTTCATCCCTGGTTTCTAACCTTCATCCCGTATGTTTAATCGTTCCTCCTCACACTCTGCTGGTTTCTAACCTTCATCCCGTTTCTAACCTTCATCCCATTATGTTTAATCGATCCTCCTCACACTCTGCTGGTTTCTAACCTTCATCCCGTATGTTTAATCGATCCTCCTCACACTCTGCTGGTTTCTAACCTTCATCCCGTATGTTTAATCGTTCCTCCTCACACTCTGCTGGTTTCTAACCTTCATCCCGTATGTTTAATCGTTCCTCCTCACACTCTGCTGGTTTCTAACCTTCATCCCGTATGTTTAATCGTTCCTCCTCACACTCTGCTGGTTTCTAACCTTCAT
Source organism: Dallia pectoralis (assembly GCA_029465975.1). Lineage (NCBI taxonomy): Eukaryota > Metazoa > Chordata > Actinopteri > Esociformes > Umbridae > Dallia > Dallia pectoralis. The sequence goes on from CM055735.1 coordinate 18,976,249, forward strand.
CCCGTATGTTTAATCGATCCTCCTCACACTCTGCTGGTTTCTAACCTTCATCCCGTATGTTTAATCGTTCCTCCTCACACTCTGCTGGTTTCTAACCTTCATCCCGTATGTTTAATCGTTCCTCCTCACACTCTGCTGGTTTCTAGCCTTCCTCCACAATGACAACGTGTTGGTTCCCTAGCAGCAAGATGGAACTTCCCCTGGGTACTCTGTCCTGCATTCTATTGTGTTTAGGCATATCCACTTAAATGTGATGTCAGCTTCTCCTCACAGTGTTTCTATTAGCTGTTCTCAAACGGTGAGGTTCCCCTCTAATCACTTTCAGAGTTGTTCAAGAGCATCTATACAATAAAGGAACACGAATCATTTAATACAAGTCCGTGAGTCCCAAATCAGACCCTCAGCCCTAACTACTTGCTCGAGGGCTCTCTATTGCCTTGTGACATGTTCAATAACAAAACGTTCAATAATAAAACAGACCTGAAATGAAGCAAATCTCTTCTGTCGTTTTACAAGACATTGCATTAATTTTCGCTACAGTTAAGCAATCTTGTAGTCACAGCGACTCCTTTAATTACTGGGGCCCTTGGTAATGCAGAAATGCATGATGTGTCATACACACTGTGTCATACAGCTGTTGTCTAACTTGATTTTTTTAGAAGATGTTTGTCTCATTTCACTAATACTTTCTTAGATCTACCCCTGTGTTAATGGATGAAGATGGGAGTTTGGGACGTGTGTGGGTCTGTAATGCTTTTGTGCTCAGGCGTAGACAACGGACACAAGCGCAGAGGTTTCTTTCGATTGAGTACGTTAATTATCCCAACAGGCAAGATCAGCTCTTGAACAGAGACTTTAAACAATGCCCCGACACTGACAAACTGGATTTGGTTCATAAGAATTCCCAGGGGTGGCAGTAGTCATGTGTGTCTTTGAGAATTATTTTTTGCTTTTTACATTAACAAAAAAAAACTAACAATTTTACCCAAAATAAAGGTTGGATTTCTGTCATATTTCGGGTGTAGGAGTAAGCTGATAAGGAGATAAACAACAATACAAATGTTCTATAGTTTTAACCAAAGTCAAATCTGAAGTGGTGTCATACAAGAGTTCCTGCTGCTAATGGAGGCTGCGTGGTTGTAGACTGGTTGGCAGGGGCAACTCCAGCACCTAATTAGCTCCAAACACATCTGATTATTTATTATTTCTCTGTTGGGACCCTTGTGCAAGTGGAGATGGCGCTTGTGAACAACAAAATTGATTGCCAAGTGAAGTTGGGACTTATTCTGACAAGACCCAGATGTATTCTCCACAACAGAACAAGAACATGAATGACTACAAACCATTAAAACCCATTGTAACAACACGCAGACCAACCGTATATGACGACACAGGCACATGAATGATTGAATACATCTCAACCACATTCTGTATGAGAAAACTCAAGACATCTCAACTACATAGGTATAGAACACGCCCGAAAACCTGACAGAATAAAGCCTGTGGAAGAAGAAATAGGAGGAAGAGTAGTAATATCAGAGACGGGAGGGAGATAGGAAGTGACGGTTGAGTTGTGTTGATGCTATCAGGAGAAACCTCACACAGCCCAACCAGAGCTGTGAATAGATCTGTGTGCAGCGTCATTCTGTCTACCCATCCATAAACGGAGTCCAACCGTTCTCTAACACTGCTCCTGTGTCAAACCAGCCAGTTAATAACCAGACATGGTGGAAACCGCCCACTGAGCGAACCTCAGTACATCAGAAACACCGGGTCCCGTCACAGAAACACCAGGTCCCATCACAGAATCACTGGGTCCTATCATGTAAACACTGGGTCCCATCACAGAAACACTGGGTCCCATCACAGAAACACTGGGTCCCATCACAGAATCACTGGGTCCCATCATGTAAACAATGGGTCCCATTACAGAAACACTGGGTCCCATCACAGAAACACCGGGTCCCATCACAGAAACACTGGGTCCCATCATGTAAACAATGGGTCCCATCACAGAAACAGTGGGTCCCATCACAGAAACACTGGGTCCCGTCACAGAAACACCTTGTCCCATCACAGAATCACTGGGTCCCATCACAGAAACACCGGGTCCCATCACAGAAACACTGGGTCCCATCACAGAAACACCGGGTCCCATCACAGAAACACTGGGTCCCATCACAGAAACACCGGGTCCCATCACAGAAACACTGGGTCCCATCACAGAAACACTGGGTCCCATCACAGAAACACTGGGTCCCATCACAGAAACACCGGGTCCCATCACAGAAACACTGGGTCCATCACAGAAACACTGGGTCCCATCAGAGAAACACTGGGTCCATCACAGAAACACTGGGTCCCATGACAGGGTTCCATCACAGAAACACTAGGTCCCATCACAGAATCACTGGGTCCCATCACAGCCCAAACAACTAGCCAGAGAGAGTCATCGTCTCTGTCTGACTGCTTGAGTGCTGTTAGGATTTAGCGACACGTTTTAAGAATTCTCCGAACGTTGTCCACAGACAGCTGGCAGTTTGTCTTTCCTGAAGCCTTACTCCTCTTCTCTCCCAAACAGCTAGAACGGAGCACTTGTGCGACAAAGGCTCTGTAGCAACACTTAAACAATGAACGGATCAATGGTCCTCTATCTACTCCCATGTCTGGCTGAGGGTAGAGGACACGCGAGTGGAGAAGGGGAACAGGTGAGGGGGTGCGGGGGAGTGGAGATGATTACAGTTTTTAGCGATCCCTTTGACCATTATCTCAGAACCTTAATGTAATTTTCCACAACTCTAGACACAAAACTCACAACTGAAGATCAAAATGCACTTTTCTCAGAGAGAGAGACAGAGAGAGGTAGAGAGAGAGAGAGAGGCAGAGAGAGAGAGAGAGAGAGGGGCAGAGAGAGTGAGAGGCAGAGAGAGTGAGACAGAGAGAGAGGGAGACAGAGAGAGAGAGAGGGAGATAGAGAGAGGGGGAGACAGAGAGAGAGCAAGAGAGACAGAGAGAGGGGGAGAGAGACAGACAGAGAGCGAGAGAGACAGAGAGACAGAAAGAGAGAGAGGAGACTGAAAGGAGTGAGAGTTAGTCAAGAGGAGAGAGATAGGAAAGAGATGCAGAGGAAAAGGAGAGAGAGGAGAGTGTGAGAAAGAAAAAAAGAGAGAAAGGGTGAGAACGAGATTAAGATAAAGAAACATTTGGGTAAATCGTGAGTGTGTGTGCACATTGGTTTGTTTTTATCACATGCTTGTTCGTTTGGGAGTTTCTGTTTATGACTGTGAGAGGTGTATGGTTTAATGTCATTTATATATATATATATAAATGTATAGATGTTATATATATTCATATATTCATATATGTAATATATATCTTTCCTATTTTCAAAAGCAGCCAATGAGAGTGTTAATCTGCTAAGCAGGAATGCATTCTGGAAAATAACTTTAGATCTTCATTTTTAATTAAAGCATGTTGAGGGGGGGCGTGATATAATGGTGTTATAACATGTCTATAGGGTTTAGTGCAACATGCCTGTTTTGGGAGGAGATGAAACGGGAGATGCCTGTCACACTGATATCACAGGGAGAATGCGTGAGTTTGTTCAAGCTAAGCTAGAAATAGACACTGATGATCACATGGCAGCACAAACAAACGTACATGAATCAAAAGGCTAAAGGGCCACTTCACTGAAAAAAAAAAATCTCACTTATCGTGGTCACTTATGTAGTAAAAATGTGAAAGAATTTTTGAAATTGGTGCCATCTAGGCAGAGAAAAAGATTAAAATGTGTTTTTGGCTCATGTGGATGAAATACACCAAATCCCAGAATGCACTTGTTTCGCTGCTCTACGAGTCCACTCCCAAGCCACGCCTTCCGGCTCGAGAGGGCAGGCAGAAGGGAAGGCTAGCTACTAGCTAATTGACTGGAAAACAGAAGACACCGGTTAACATGAGTCTCCGTGACGAGTGTCTTGATAAAGTAATTTAAATACTAGCCTTGCGTTGTACCGGGATGTACATCCAACACAAGGAAAGGACATGTAGTTAGTTTCCATCGTTTTCCCGTTGAACATTTAGAGCGGTGCAAACAGTGGCTGCGGGCTATTAACCACCCCAAGTTCCGAGAATATTTGTAATTAATAAAAGTATATACATTTCTTCATATTTCCCTGTACTCCCTGTACTTAGCCTGTTTCATCTCTCTTTCTTTTTGTTAAAAGTTCCTAGTCATCCACTTTTACTTCAGGTTTTCATAAACCCCGCACTACCACTACCCACTTCACCACAGCAGCGTAGGTAGACATCATTAGAAATCCTCGGTGTCATCCTCCCACCAATTAGCTAATTCCCATCTTGATTTCCTGACAACACATAAACCACTCTCACTTATTTCTTTATCTCAAAGTGCCCTTTATTGCTGTTGAAATTCAAATAGGTTGTGTGGTCTCTCACGGTCGTTACTGTACCACTGACATAATTTTTCTTTGCTCTGAGTACCCCTGAAGTCACATTATGTATTCAAGTACCTCCTATAGACGGGCCAAGTACCCCTAAGGGTTCTCGTACCCTTGGTTGAGAACCGCTGGTCTAGGGCACAGTCCTGCAAGTATGCTTTTGCTTCATCATTATAGAATCCATCGTCGGTATCATGAGCTGATGATGTGAATATGGACGATGTAAACACACAAACAGGCTTTAATCGGATCTGATGGACTGCTAATTATGTGACTGATTTCCTGTATGATGACTGGCATCAAATATAAGCATTCAAATGAACCATACACTGTTGGGTGGGAGGGGCCATTGACACCTAATTGACTATGCTTTTGAGGGAGGAGCCTGAGGGCAACTAGCTGTATGAAGTAGCCAGGAGAAAGAGGCAGAGCAAGAGCTTATAATCAAGTAAAAATCCGCCCAAACTTGGCAGACGCCATTACGCCATTTTATTGTAGGAAATTATGTTGTTTCAACATTTTTATTTTACCAGTTCAACCAGTTAAGTGAGACTGAAAAACCCTTTTAGGAATTAACCAGGGGCAATTACAGTTAAATGCATTGGCTCTAGGACAGAATGAAAGTTAGTTCACCTTTTCAGCGGAAAAATATAACCAGTAACTGTTAGCTTACGTTTGACGCACATACAGTTTGAATCCAATCACAAATTACTCAACTCTATGTGGTTGTCAGTGCGCTGCTGTTTGTGGTTGTGTGTTGGTTTGTGTGGTAGTGTGTTCATTTGTGTGGGTCCGTGTGGTTGTGTGTGGGTCAGTGTGGTTGTGTGTGGGTCTGTGTGGTTGGCTGTTGATTCGTGTGGGTCTGTCTAGGTGTGTCTTGGGGGTGTGTTATGTGTGGATGTGTGTTATGTGTGGACGCGTGTGGGTGTGTGTTATGTGTGGTTGTGTGTGTGTGGGTGTGTGTTATGTGTGGTTGCGTGTGTGTGGGTGTGTGTTATGCGTGGATGTGTGTGTGTGTGTGTGTGTGTATGTGTGTGTGTGTTATGCGTGGATGTGTGCGACCTCACTCAGGGAACAGATACAGTTGGTCCTCAGAGACAGTGAGAAGCTGGTCAGGTATTTACACGCGCCTGTCATCTGTGCCTGTCATCTCACATTGGTAACAGCAGCACTCAGCCTCTCTCTCTAGGACACAGACAATGACATTGACCCAACACACACTTAAGAGATACACACACACATGCATAAAAACACAGACAAAAAACACACACACATAAATTGCTAATAATTAACTCTTAGCTCTTAGGGCCAGTTTGACTGGTTTTCAGAATTCTTACCCTCTTAATAGAGACTGTCACAGACCTGATTCAGAATGCTCCCTACATTAGAACCCAGAATTACTAATGACCAGTTCAAACGACAATAGAAGGCTGATTTGAATTCCCATTAGGGATTTTATACGGTGTCCGATCGGTGCCAATTTTCACACATTAACAGAATTGCTCACGCAAGCAATATTAAACATGGCAGAGAGCAGAGATCCAGTGCCAGGAGAGAGCAAACCAATTTGACCAAAGCTCAGCCAGGATTTGGAGTGAAAATGATACTTGAAAGAGTGTGGCATTAAGCATGTGGAAAAGCATTACGGAAGGGTTTCTTTTCTCATACACATTGTGCCATTCCAAGATCAATGAAAACAACAAGCCGTTGAAAATTATGGAGGCCAACATTTACAAACAACAGTGGCTTTGACTATGGCCGAATACAGTTTGTTATTCATCATACATGTATTTGAAGAAATAGTGAAAGTCTTGCAGTTTTGTCGGCCACAACTCAGTGATAAAACGTGTGATATTTCCCATGCATATAGTACAGCAGTACATGTATGGGATAAGACACAATACAAACCAAGTAACTATTAAAAAATCCTGATCCTACACACACACACACACAAACACACACACACACACAGCCTGTCCTACACACACACACACACAGGCTGATCCTACACACACACACACACACACACACACACACGCACACACACACACAGGCTGATCCTACACACACACACACACACACACACACACACAGGAAGATCCTACACACACACACACACACACACACACAGACAGGCTGGTCCTACACACACACACACCCACATACACACAGGCTGATCCTACACACACACACACACACACAGGCTGATCCTACACACACACACACACAGGCTGATCCTACACACACACACACACACACAGGCTGATCCTACACACGCACACACACAGGCTGATCCTACACACACACACACACAGGCTGATCCTACACACACACACACAGACACAGGCTGATCCTACACACACACACACACACACACACACAGGCTGATCCTACACACACACACACAGGCTGATCCTACACACACACACACAGGCTGATCCTACACACACACACACACACACACACACAGGCTGATCCTACAAACACACACACACACACACACACATACACACACAAACACACACACACACACACACACACAGGCTGATCCTACACACACTAACAGTGTGGATGCAAATGTCTTCGGTGAGATACTGGTGTTATAAATATTTAGATAAACTCATGATTACAAGGATGTAAGTCAACATACGTGAAATTGCCACCATCTGGTCACTGTGGGATTTGTGTGTGCAGGGAGAGAGTTTCAGGGAGAAAGAGAAGGACAGAGACAGAGGAAAGGGAGAAGAGCGGTGGTGGGGAGTACTAACCTGACTAACTAATCTCAAGGACACCAGCAGATCCAATGTTGAATTTTACACTCCAGGAACATTGCAGAGGTGGGACAAAGTCATTGTTATGCAAGTCACAAGTAAGTCTCAAGTCTTTGCCCTCGAGTCCCGAGTCAAGTCGAGTCAAAGATGAGGCAAGTCCCGAGTCGAGTCACAAGTCAAAGCCAACAAGTCTCAAGTCGAGTCCAAAGTCCTACCATTTTAGTTTCGAGTCATTTCAAGTCATCTTACCACAGAATTTATACAAATCATGTATGTCTGTAAGATTTGTATTTATTTAAACCTCTTTTTATACAATGACATTAATACCGTAAAAAACTGAAAATTTAATTTCACAAAAAATGCTTGTATTTCAACAGCATATTGCACTAGAACAATGCACAGCAACTTCAGTCCTGTATTGTATTGACCTTAGGGCTGGATGGAAAAAAATTACATCACGATATATTTCTTAATTTCGGTCGATACGATATAATTCCGATATCGATATGAACAATATAAAAGCCTCAGAAAAAATGCCATGAACACCCACAACGGATGTCTGTATACAATCTTCTGAAAAATACATTTGCCAAGTCTTTTGAGCCTCCTCCTATAAAACTAAATAATATTTGAGAAATAAAACGGTACAAATAAATTAAAGTTCACCTTTTATTTGATTTTAACCTTTATACAAACAAGAAAAGTCAAATAAGCAATTTGACTCTGAGACTGACCTTATTAATATATTTAACTTTAAACAATAACATAGGCTGATTATATTATTCTTTACACAAAACTTGTTCTTATAAACATATCGTTTAAAGTTAGTGAACATGTTAGACAATGAAGAGGTGAGTTCATGAGTTCGCTACGTGACCGTGGATTTAAGAGACACGAGAGAGAAGCTCATGAACGCGCATGTCGCAACATGCTCAGAGAATGAGAGTGCTCAAAAGCGCATGTCCATCATGACGTCATGGGCCAGTCAACGCGGAAGATCCAAGCTCCTATGTTGGCTTTATGCGCTTTTGAGCCTCTCATTCTCCGGCACATTTAGCATCACGCTGAAACCTGAAGTTTATCAGATCTCAGAAAGCTGAACCACTTCCCTACCACTGAATTAGTCTTTCCTCTCATATCAACTGTCGGCTTTCTCCTCACTTATGGAAGCTCATGGCGGTCATGGGCGCTCATTTTGTAGCTTAAACTTGCCGTGTTGCAGATCAGCAAGAATATTGAAATATCGAAAATGTGTTTAGAAATCATATCATCGTTATTGTTTTTTTTACCGCGATATATAATGATATTGAATTATTGTCCAGCCCTAACCTCATATTGCAAAACAGTTTCACTTTCAAATAGACATGGGTCCTTTTAGCCTGAACTTTTTTAAACATGTCATTAATAAAATCCTCACTCCTCAAAATGATCACTCCTGAAAAAATGGACCAACCTGATAATATAATTGGAATGACTCCATAGAGACGTGTGTGTGTGTGCGTGTGAGCGTGCCCGTGCGCAGCTCCGTCTGTAATCTTCGACCCGCATGTTTTGCAAATTGCAACTCTTTTTTTGTCGACTACCTCGTAATTTTTATAGCCAAACGAAACTATATTCGGTATCATTCGGATGTCGAATCAAAACAACGTGGGACTACAGTGATTGGATGTCGTGCAGGCAGCGCGCGTTCTCTCTGCATGCATTTTTTTTCACAGATGCAGATAAACTGAGAGCGGCGCGGCCGTGTGAACATTTTCTTCCCCAGTTTTCATGGGAAGTAGCAAGTCTTCTCGAGTCAAAAGGCGCAAGTCCAAGTGAAGTCACGAGTCATTGATGTTCAAGTCCAAGTCGAGTTGCAAGTCTTTGTACATTTTGTCGAGTCGAGTCTGAACAAAATATGTGAAACACGGACATGTACTGCTGTACTACTGCACATGTACTGCTGTACTACTGCACATGTACTGCTGTACTACTGCACATGTACTGCTGTACTACTGCACATGTACTGCTGTACTACTGCACATGTACTGCTGTACACACTAGTGTGTGTGTGGGATGCAGTGGTAACACACCTGGCTCGATGCCAACATAAAGTTCCCCTTTGGGCTCCACAGTTCAATATCCGACAGTCGTCAATTCCAAAGGTCAAAAAAGCCTTGCTAAAAACCGATAACATATATCAAGGACAGTAACCATACACTCACCTTCAAAATTATTTCAACAAACGACATAATGTGTAGAATTGTGGGTCAGTTTAAAAAACATTTTTCTTGGCTGTATTGATGTAAAACAATACTAGTGTGTCAAATACAGGAAGTGACTGTATTTAGGTAGAACAGTGGTCGTGTATCAAATACAGGAAGTGACAGGTTTTAGGGAGAGCAGTAGTAGTGTAACAAATACAGGAAGTGACTGTATTGATGTAGAACAGTAGTAGTGTATCAAATACAGGAAGCGACTGTATTGATGTAGAACAGTAGTAGTGTATCAAATACAGGAAGTGACTGTATTGATGTAGAACAGTAGTAGTGTGTAGAATACAGGAAGTGACTTGTCGTGGAAATTTTAGACTTTAATCGCTGAATTCGAACTTAAAGTAAGACGCACGAGAGTATGTTACAGTTTGACACTTTTAACAGGTTTAATTGCAAGTAAGAAACCATTTCTCAAATACAGGTATAAGCTTTTGCATTGATCAGATCAATCCCTATAGCAAGCTTAAAGAATAGGTTTTGAGGAAAGTCTTCATCAGACAACAGGACAATAACCTGTGCTGGATCAGACTGACCTAATGATTACAACTTCTGCAGGGGTATTTAAAGGAATGAAGTTACTGTCAGGATCTGGGGCTTTCGAGCAGGTTGAGGACACAAACGCAGAGTGCTTGCAATAACAGGGTTTATTTACTCCCAAAACAGGAACGGGTAGCTTCATACCAAGACAATCCTAACACTTAACATAAACACAGAAGAACAACATAATTAACAAAACCTCCCCTTAGTGAGACAGAACATACTAAACACAGAACACCAGAATAATCACGCAATACATAACAGGACCAGCAAACGCAAAACAAGAGAAACATACCTTAACAATGACCGACACTGAAAGACAGGAACCGACAGAACTAAGTACAGGGACTAACGAGCAAACACAACCCAGGTGCGGACAATAACACAGGTGAACGAACAAGTCCCTAATTTTCCCTCTCTCCGGATGCGGGGGAGGTGTCATCACCACCATGGAGTGCGAGGACAGGGCTCTGTCCCTTACAGAATCCCCCACCAAGGGGCGCGGCTCCTGAAGCGCCCAAAACACAAGAGCAGAATATAATCCAAGAGTTGGACATGGGCAGGACGGAGAGACGGGTCTCGGGCAGGACAGAGGCTGACAAACCAGGAGGCCGCCCGGTCTGGTGGATGCCAGTCAGGAGACCGGACAGGCGGAGACGGGTCAGGAGACCGGACAGGCACGGATCAGGTGGTCGACCGGGCGGGAGCAGGTCTGGAGGCCGGACAGGTAGAGACGGGTCATGGGTTCTACCCGGTGGGAGCGGGTCAGGAGGTCTACCCGGCGGGAGCGGGCGGGTCAGGCGGGTACCCGGCGGGAGCGGGTCAGGAGGTCTACCCGGCGGATGCAGGTCAGGAGACGGGTCAGGAGGTCGACCCGGCGGAAGCAGATCTGGAGGTCTACCCGGCGGGAGCGTGTCTGGAGGTCTACCCGGCGGGAGCGTGTCTGGAGGTCTACACGGCGGAAGCAGATCTGGAGGTCTACCCGGCGGGAGCGTGTCTGGAGGTCTACCCGGCGGGAGCGTGTCTGGAGGTCTACCCGGCGGGAGCGTGTCTGGAGGTCTACCCGGCGGGAGCGTGTCTGGAGGTCTACCCGGCGGGAGCGTGTCTGGAGGTCTACCCGGCGGGAGCGTGTCTGGAGGTCTACCCGGCGGGAGCGTGTCTGGAGGTCTACCCGGCGGGAGCAGATCTGGAGGTCGGACAGGAGGGTGCAGGTCTAGAGGTCGACCAGGCAGGGACGGGTCAGGAGGCAGTGCCGGAGGACACGGTTCAGGAGGCCGTGCCGGAGGACACGTGTTCAGGAGGCCGTGCCGTTGGACACGGTTCAGGAGGCCGTGCCGGAGGACACGGTTCAGGAGGCCGTGCCGAGGACACGGTTCAGGAGGCCGTGCCGGAGGTTCAGGAGGCCGTGCAGGAGGACACGGTTCAGGAGGCCGTGCCGGGGACACGGTTCAGGAGGCCGTGCCGGAGGACACGGTTCAGGAGGCCGTGCCGGAGGACACGGTTCAGGAGGCCGTGCCGGAGGACACGGTTCAGGAGGCCGTGCCGGAGGACACGGTTCAGGAGGCCGTGCCGGAGGACACGGTTCAGGAGGCCGTGCCGGAGGACACGGTTCAGGAGGCCGTGCCGGAGGACACGGTTCAGGAGGCCGTGCCGGAGGACACGGTTCAGGAGGCCGTGCCGGAGAACACGGTTCAGGAGGCCGTGCCGGAGGACACGGTTCAGGTGGCCGTGCCGGAGGACACGGTTCAGGAGGCCGTGCCGGAGGAACACGGTTCAGGAGGCCGTGCCGGAGGACACGGTTCAGGTGGCCGGGGAACCGGCTTTGGCCCGACAGTAGTCCTTGGCCCGGCAACAGTCCTTGGCTCGGGAACTGGCTCGGCCAGGATGACGGCCTCGGGCATTGGACGGGGCTCGAAGACAGGACGGGGCTCGAGGACAGGACGGGGGACCGGACTGGAAGTCAGGGGGACAGGACTGGAGTCAGGCAGGGGGACAGGACTGGAGTCAGGACAGGACTGGGACAGGACTGGAGTCAGGCAGGGGGACAGGACTGGAGTCAGGCAGGGGGACAGGACTGGAGTCAGGCAGGCAGGGGGACTGGACTGGGGACAGGACTGGAGCTCTGGGCAGTGAGGGGTCAGGAGTGAGCTCTGGGTCTGGAGTGAGCTCTGGGTCTGGAGTGAGCTCTGGGTCTGGAGTGAGCTCTGGGTCTGGAGTGAGCTCTGGGTCTGGAGTGAGCTCGGGGTCTGGAGTGAGCTCTGGGTCTGGAGTGAGCTCTGGGTCTGGAGTGAGCTCGGGGACTGGGACAGACACGGGGACTGGGACAGACACGGGGACTGGGACAGACACGGGGACTGGGACAGACACGGGGACTGGGACAGACACGGGGACTGGGACACGGGGACTGGGACACGGGGACTGGGACAGACACGGGGACTGGGACAGACACGGGGACTGGGACAGACACGGGGACTGGGACAGACACGGGGACTGGGACAGACACGGGGACTGGGACAGACACGGGGACAGGGACAGACACGGGGACAGGCTCAGACACGGGGACAGGCTCAGAGACGGGGACAGGCTCAGAGACGGGGACAGGCTCAGAGACGGGGACAGGCTCAGAGACGGGGACAGGCTCAGAGACGGGGACAGGCTCAGACTGGGAAACGAGCTTAGGCAGAGAAACTGGGACTGGGACAGGCAGGGAAACTGGGACTGGGACAGGCAGGGAAACTGGGACTGGGACAGGCTCAGGCTGGGAACCTGGGACAGGCAAAGACACGGGGACTGGCTCTGGCAAGGACACGGGGACTGGCTCTGGCAAGGACACGGGGACTGGCTCAGGCAAGGACACGGGGACTGGCTCAGGCAAGGACACGGGGACTGGCTCAGGCAAGGACACGGGGACTGGCTCAGGCAAGGACACGGGGACAGACTCGGGCAAGGAAACTGGAGGGAGCTCGGTGACTGGCCGAAGGTGTGGTGCACGGCGGAGAAGTTGTGCCCTCAGGTAGTCCAGGAGCTCAGGGCAGAGATCTTCTTGTCCCTTCCTCCACACGAAGAACTCCTGATGCCACCACCTCCTTTCATCGTCCATCACCGCCACCTCCTGGACCCAGGCCAGAAAGTCGACAAATACCCCCAGATCCTCCCGTAGAGCCCTCTCCAAGGCCGGGGAGGTAGCCGATGGTGGCGTGGGCCTGGAGGACACCGGATAGACCGGTTCATAGGGGCCCGTTTCGAGCGGCGGGGCGGCAGCCATCTCATGCTGCGGGGCGGCAGCCATCTCATGCTGCGGGGCGGCAGCCATCTCATGCTGCGGGGCGGCAGCCATCTCATGCTGCGGGGCGGCAGCCATCTCATGCTGCGGGGCGGCAGCCATCTCATGCTGCGGGGCGGCAGCCATCTCATGCTGCGGGGCGGCAGCCATCTCATGCTGCGGGGCGGCGGCCATCTCATGCTGCGGGGCGGGCATGCTGCGGGGCGGCCATCTCATGCTGCGGGCGGCGGCCATCTCATGCTGCGGGGCGGCGGCCATCTCTCATCTCATGCTGCGGGGCGGCGGCCATCTCATGCTGCGGGGCGGCGGCCATCTCATCATGCTGCGGGGCGGCGGCCATCTCATGCCATCTCATCTCATGCGGGGCGGCGGCCATCTCATGCTGCGGGCGGCGGCCATCTCATGCTGCGGGGCGGCAGCCATGGGTGGTGAGGTGGGGGACAGAAACGTGGAGGTTGAGACGGGAATCAGCTGGAGGGTGAAGGGATCCCACCGGAACTCCCCCTCCAGGTACTCCTCATCCTCGGACTCGTCCTCTGGCTCGGAGTCCTCTGCTTCATAGGGCTCTATGAAGAGCCCGTGCATTAACCCCTCGTCGGGGTTTTCGAGCCGTAGGCTGGCCCACGATACTGCACCCTGCTGTGTTCTCTCTTTTGGGTCGGTCATTCTGTCAGGATCTGGGGCTTTCGAGCAGGTTGAGGACACAAACGCAGAGTGCTTGCAATAACAGGGTTTATTTACTCCCAAAACAGGAACGGGTAGCTTCATACCAAGACAATCCTAACACTTAACATAAACACAGAAGAACAACATAATTAACAAAACCTCCCCTTAGTGAGACAGAACATACTAAACACAGAACACCAGAATAATCACGCAATACATAACAGGACCAGCAAACGCAAAACAAGAGAAACATACCTTAACAATGACCGACACTGAAAGACAGGAACCGACAGAACTAAGTACAGGGACTAACGAGCAAACACAACCCAGGTGCGGACAATAACACAGGTGAACGAACAAGTCCCTAATTTTCCCTCTCTCCGGATGCGGGGGAGGTGTCATCACCACCATGGAGTGCGAGGACAGGGCTCTGTCCCTTACAGTTACGCACACTCATTGACACACCAACCTAAACAGAGATGATGGAGAACAGACGAGGTCCTTAGAAGATCTCACCAAACTATAGGATAATAAACATGACATATGGAGCTGTCAGGAAAACCTGAGGGTCACTCCCCAGTCAAGTCAAGGGAGGTCAGTTACAATTCCTAACAGCCAAGCCGGCACCGCAAAGTTACTTAGTGACATCTATTTCCTCCCCAGGACCTTTCTAGAGGTCAATAGGTCAATAGACAGATGTCTCCTATCATGAAACTTATATTCCTGTCCTACAAAAAGCTTATCCTAACATCTATAGGACTTACATGTTAATAAACTTCTTGAGTGATCATAAAATTCCATAACAGACTGTATTGATGTAGAACAGTAGTAGTGTGTAGAATACATAGCTACCCACTGGGGAATGTAGGCCCCTTTGTAGAGGTCATTATGTGTCAGTATCAACCAAAGCACTATGACTCACTTGTCAGACCAGATGCACACAAAACTGTTGGACACGCACACACACACACAGACATACACACAGACATACACACACCATACTCCGCAGTCAACAATGACATGTGTGTTTTCTCGTGGAAGTCAATCTCACCTGCGATGCCCTTGGTAATGAGCTCTCCAAATAGTACACACAAGAATAATTAATGCTTCCAACACACACTCCCACAAACACGCCAACACACTCCCACAAACACACCAACACACACTCCCACAAACACACCAACACATTAACACACACTCCCATAAACACATTAACACACACTCCCACAAACACACCAAAACACACTCCCATAAACACATTAACACACACTCCCACAAACACACCAACACACTCCCACAAACACACCAACACACACTCCCACAAACACACCAACACATTAACACACACTCCCATAAACACATTAACACACACTCCCACAAACACACCAAAACACACTCCCATAAACACATTAACACACACTCCCACAAACACACCAACACACACTCCCATAAACACATTAACACACACTCCCACAAACACACCAACACACACTCCCATAAACACATTAACACACACTCCCACAAACACACCAACACACACTCCCATAAACACATTAACATACACTCCCACAAACACACCAACACACACTCCCATAAACACATTAACATACACTCCCACAAACACACCAACACACACTCCCATAAACACATTAACGTACACTCCCACAAACACACCAACACACCAACACACACTCCCACAAACACTCCAACACACACTCTCACAAACACACCAACACACCAACACACACTCCCACAAACACACCCACACACCAACACACACTCCCACAAACACACCAACACACACTCCCATAAACACATTAACATACACTCCCACAAACACACCAACACACACTCCCATAAACACATTAACGTACACTCCCACAAACACACCAACACACCAACACACACTCCCACAAACACTCCACTCCCATAAACACATTAACATACACTCCCATAAACACATTAACATACACTCCCACAAACACACCAACACACACTCCCACAAAAACACACCAACACACACTCCAAACACTCCAAACACACCAACAAACACCAACACACACTCCCACAAACACTCCAACACACACTCCCACAAACACATTAACATACACTCCCACAAACACACCAACACACACTCCCATAAACACATTAACATACACTCCCACAAACACACCAACACACACTCCCATAAACACATTAACATACACTCCCACAAACACACCAACACACACTCCCACAAACACACATTAACGCACACTCCCACAAACACACCAACACACACTCCCACAAACACACCAACACACACTCCCATAAACACATTAACATACACTCCCACAAACACACCAACACACACTCCCATAAACACATTAACATACACTCCCACAAACACACCAACACACACTCCCACAAACACACCAACACACACTCCCACAAACACACCAACACACACTCCCACAAACACACCAACACACACTCTCACAAACACACCAACACACCAACACACACTCCCACAAACACTCCAACACACACTCCCATAAACACATTAACATACACTCCCACAAACACACCAACACACACTCCCATAAACACATTAACATACACTCCCACAAACACACCAACACACACTCCCATAAACACATTAACATACACTCCCACAAACACACCAACACACACTCCCATAAACACATTAACGTACACTCCCACAAACACACCAACACACCAACACACACTCCCACAAACACTCCAACACACACTCGCACAAACACACCAACACACCAACACACACTCCCACAAACACACCAACACACCAACACACACTCCCACAAACACACCAACACACACTCCCATAAACACATTAACATACACTCCCACAAACACACCAACACACACTCCCATAAACACATTAACACACACTCCCACAAACACACCAACACACACTCCCACAAACACACCAACACACACTCCCATAAACACATTAACATACACTCCCACAAACACACCAACACACACTCCCATAAACACATTAACGTACACTCCCACAAACACACCAACACACCAACACACACTCCCACAAACACTCCAACACACACTCCCATAAACACATTAACATACACTCCCACAAACACACCAACACACACTCCCACAAACACACCAACACACACTCCCACAAACACACCAACACACCAACACACACTCCCACAAACACTCCAACACACACTCTCACAAACACACCAACACACCAACACACACTCCCACAAACACTCCAACACACACTCCCATAAACACATTAACATACACTCCCACAAACACACCAACACACACTCCCATAAACACATTAACATACACTCCCACAAACACACCAACACACACTCCCATAAACACATTAACATACACTCCCACAAACACACCAACACACACTCCCATAAACACATTAACGTACACTCCCACAAACACACCAACACACCAACACACACTCCCACAAACACTCCAACACACACTCTCACAAACACACCAACACACCAACACACACTCCCACAAACACACCAACACACCAACACACACTCCCACAAACACACCAACACACACTCCCATAAACTGTTATGGAATTTTATGATCACTCAAGAAGTTTATTAACATGTAAGTCCTATAGATGTTGTTTAGGCCAAAAGGCACAGAGGAAAGAATGTTTAGGATAAACCTTCTGTTCCACTGGAATTACGTTTCATAATAGGGGACACATGTCTATTGACCTACTGACCTCAAGAAAGGTCCTGGGGAGGAAATAGATGTCACTAAGTAACTTTGCGGCTTGGCTTGGCTGGTAGGAATTGTATGGGCCTTTGTCTGTTAAGAAAAACAAAGATAGCTGACCTCCTCCTTAAGTTCCTGAGTCAATGACCTGGTGGTTATCTGATGACCACATGTGGTCTCCACTCATACTGCTTGAGGCACAGGGGTCAGGTTTTGACATCCCCCCTTGTGCCAATCAAACTGTCCTGCCTATCTGAGGATACATCTGTTCTCCATCAATACTGTGTGTCAATGAGTGTGCGTAACTTCATTCCTTTAAATACCCCTGCAGAAGTTCTTCTCATCAGGTCAGTCTGATCCAGCACAGGTTATTGTCCTGTTGTCTGATGAAGACTTTCCTCAAACCTATTCTTTAAGCTTGCTATAGGGATTGATCTGATCAATGCAAAAGCTTAAACCTGTATTTGAGAAATGGTTTCTTACTTGCAATTAAACCTGTTAAAAGTGTCAAACTGTAACATACTCTCGTGCGTCTTACTTTAAGTT
>CM055735.1:18997013-18999513 GCA_029465975.1 Dallia pectoralis
GAGTATAGTGATGGTATAGAGACATGGAGTATAGTGATGGTATAGAGACGTGGAGTATAGTGATGGTATAGAGACATGGAGTATAGTGATGGTATAGAGACATGGAGTATAGTGATGGTATAGAGACATGGAGTATAGTGATGGTATAGAGACGTGGAGTATAGTGATGGTATAGAGACATGGAGTATAGTGATGGTATAGAGACATGGAGTATAGTGATGGTATAGAGACGTGGAGTATAGTGATGGTATAGAGATGTGGAGTATAGTGATGGTATAGAGACATGGAGTATAGTGATGGTATAGAGACATGGAGTATAGTGATGGTATGGAGACATGGAGTATAGTGATGGTATAGAGACATGGAGTATAGTGATGGTATAGAGACATGGAGTATAGTGATGGTATAGAGACATACAGTATAGTGATGGTATAGCGACATACAGTATAGTGATGGTATAGAGACATGGAGTATAGTGATGGTATAGAGACATGGAGTATAGTGATGGTATAGAGACATGGAGTATAGTGATGGTATAGAGACATGGAGTATAGTGATGGTATAGAGACATGGAGTATAGTGATGGTATAGAGACATGGAGTATAGTGATGGTATAGAGACATGGAGTATAGTGATGGTATAGAGACATGGAGTATAGTGATGGTATGGTATAGCGACATGGAGTATAGTGATGGTCATGGAGTATAGTGATGGTATGGAGACATGGAGTATAGTGATGGTATAGCGACATGGAGTATAGTGATGGTCAAGAGACATACAGTATAGTGATGGTATAGAGACATACAGTATATTGATGGTATAGAGACATGGAGTATAGTGATGGTATAGAGACATGGAGTATAGTGATGGTATAGAGACGTGGAGTATAGTGATGGTATAGCGACGTGGAATATAGTGATGGTATAGAGACACATAGTATAGTGATGGTATAGAGACACAGAGTATAGTGATGGTATAGATACATGGAGTATAGTGATGGTATAGAGACATGGAGTATAGTGATGGTATAGAGACATGGAGTATAGTGATGGTATAGAGACATGGAGTATAGTGATGGTATAGAGACATGGAGTATAGTGATGGTATATAGACATGTAGTATAGTGATGGTATAGACACATGGAGTATAGTGATGGTATAGAGACATGGAGTATAGTGATGGTATAGAGACACAGAGTATAGTGATGGTATAGAGACGTTGAGTATAGTGATGGTATAGAGACATGGAGTATAGTGATGGTATAGAGACGTTGAGTATAGTCATGGTATAGAGACATGGAGTATAGTGATGGTATAGAGACATACAGTATAGTGATGGTATAGCGACATACAGTATAGTGATGGTATAGAGACATGGAGTATAGTGATGGTATAGAGACATGGAGTATAGTGATGGTATAGAGACATACAGTATAGTGATGGTATAGAGACATGGAGTATAGTGATGGTATAGAGACATGGAGTATAGTGATGGTATAGAGACATGCAGTATAGTGATGGTATAGAGACATACAGTATAGTGATGGTATATAGACATACAGTACAGTGATGGATTCTCACTCTCACTGGCACCTACACACACAGAATCCCACAATATGTTTCTGAGCAGTTGACCTCCTGTATAAATGCAGTGTTCTGTAGGGCGATGTGCACTCGCTTTTATATGTTGCCACTAATCGTTTTAGCTCTCGCTCTGTCCTGATCCGCCCATCTACTCTTCTTATCGCTATTTCTCTTCCTTCAGACACTTTCTTCTCTTTCTCCTCGTTTTTCAACATCACTCTCTCTCCCATTCCTTGTCCATTCCTTCTCACCCTCTCCTCTGCAGGTGTCTCCGCCCTCCTGTGTTTTATTCACTGTTCAGTGCTGAGTGAGATGACTCATCAGACACTGTGAAAGACACAAAACAGCAGCCGGCTGCTCCCCCAGACCTCCTCCCTCCAGCCTCCCCCCTCCAGCCTCCCATTCTGGCTGCTCCCCCAGACCTCTTCCCTCCTCCTCCCTCCAGCCTCCCCCTCCAGCCTCCCATTCTGGCTGCTCCCCAGACCTCCTCCTCCCTCCAGCCTCCCCCTCCAGCCTCCCAATCTGGCTGCTCCCCAGACCTCCTCCCTCCTCCTCCCTCCAGCCTCCCCCTCCAGCCTCCCATTCTGGCTGCTCCCCCAGACCTCCTCCCTCCCCCCTCCTCCCTCCCTAAACCTCCTCCCTCCAGCCTCCCATTCTGGCTGCTCCCCCAGACCTCCTCCCTCCCCCTCCTCCCTCCCTAGACCTCCACCCTCCAGCCTCCCATTCTGGCTGCTCCCCCAGACCTCCTCCCTCCAGCCTCCCCCTCCAGCCCCCGTTCTGGCTGCTCCCCAGACCTCCTCCCTCCCCCTCCTCCCTCCCTAGACCTCCTCCCTCCAGCCTCCCATTCTGGCTGCTCCCCCAGACCTTCTCCCTCCCTCCTCCTCCCTCCCCAGACCTCCTCCCTCCCTCCTCCTCCC
>CM055735.1:19004513-19044990 GCA_029465975.1 Dallia pectoralis
TGCATTACGGGATTCTTCTCTGTGGAAGTTTCTGGGGCGAGACAGAGGGGAACGCCGCTGGTTTTCCGGCGATATTCCACGGGAACACACCACATGAGAACTGGCCCGGGCAGCCTGGTCCCAGAAACATTTGACCTGTGTCTCTCGATAAAAATTACTTGGAATATGTTGCAAAAACGCACAAACAGATCCGACGCCAGTTTAGTTTTGGGTTTGCTCCCACTCTCAGACCTATTTCAGCTCTCTGTTTTTCTCTGGTTTAACCTGAGAAGACAGGAGATGAGCTGAAGGCTGTGAATTCGACAGTGTGCATCATATCAAGTAATTAAGGAAGGTGGAGATGAGCGGTTCCCCTCTCCGGTGCCGCTCGGTCCCCACCCCGGTACCGCTCGGTCCCCACCCCGGTTCCGCTCGGTCCCCTCCCCGGTTCCGCTCGGTCCCCACCCCGGTGCTGCTCGGTCCCCACCCCGGTTCCGCTCGGTCCCCTCCCCGGTGCTAATCAGTCCCCACCGCGGTGCTACTCGGTTCCCTCTCCAGTGCTGCTCGGTTCCCCACCCCGGTGCCGCTCAGTATACAGCAGTAAAACTTGGTTGCACCGATAGTTGGTCTCTGGCCTTTACTTTTGCGTTCTGTCTTCACATTTGGAAATATGAACAGAACTGTATGACACAGCATATCAGTACAATTCCAGCACTTATTAGAAGACATCCTTACCTCAACTTTCTCAACTAATGAAAGTTGTTTAAAAGTCCATATCCAGCAGAAAAAAATCAAAATATGCATAAAATGAACTGAAAAAACATACATTTGTTCTCATCACAGAAGAAAGTGTAGTAGGGGTGTGGCCAAAGAACACTTTTTGTCAGGACATCCTGGATGCATTATTTTTATTACAGTTACCTTTGAGTCCATGTAAACTCCTGATATTTTCGGTGGCCCACAGCCCATTAAAGTAGCCACTTTCAAGCCACACTGCATATATGACCTTCAAAACACCAGCTGCTTCCGGTTTCTCAGTCAGCCTACCTAAAGCCCCTCCTCTGTCTACCTGAAGCCCCTCCTCTGTCTACCTGAACCTCCTCCTCTGTCTACCTGAAGCCCCTCCTCTGTCTACCTGAAGCCCCTCCTCTGTCTACCTGAAGCCCCTCCTCTGTCTACCTGAACCTCCTCCTCTGTCTACCTGAAGCCCCTCCTCTGTCTACCTGAAGCCCCTCCTCTGTCTACCTGAACCTCCTCCTCTGTCTACCTGAAGCCCCTCCTCTGTCTACCTGAAGCCCCTCCTCTGTCTACCTGAACCTCCTCCTCTGTCTACCTGAAGCCCCTCCTCTGTCTACCTGAAGCCCCTCCTCTGTCTACCTGAACCTCCTCCTCTGTCTACCTGAAGCCCCTCCTCTGTCTACCTGAAGCCCCTCCTCTGTCTACCTGAAGCCCCTCCTCTGTCTACCTGAACCTCCTCCTCTGTCTACCTGAAACCCCTCCTCTTCCCCATCACTCCCTCAGAGAAGAATCATTCCAGTATTGAACTATTCTGAAGGAGGCTGTGCTGACAGTGCTGAGAAGGTCGTCTCAGCCTTCTGTCGTTCTCCTGCTTCCAGCCCAGGAAAGTAAGCGTGGGATGGGAACCCCAAAAGAGACAGATGAAGGAGTGAGGGGAGAGTGAGAGAGAGAACACAGTAGAACCCCGGACTCTCACACTTGTGTTTGAAAATCCCTCCATCGTTGCTCTCCTCCTCCGTGCGTCGCTCGTCACATATTGGTTAAGTCTCCCAGCAATTAGCCTTTCAGAAGGGAATCCGAGAGTTGAGCAGGAAATTGGTCATGCCTTTAAATCTTCTGAAGTGTAATTGGGTCGTCAAAGTCGATTCACCAGAACAGAGAAACAACATGGCTGTTTATCCAATCAGTGGCTTGTGGAACAGGACTACACTATGCCATTTATTGGAACGATTAGGGATTTTATTCTTGTATTAATTCCCCGTCGCCTTGTCAGGCATTACTGTGGGATGACTTCCCTGTAGCCAAACATACAGAATAGAAGACAGAACATTACATAATAATATGGTCCCTATCAAACAGACACACTGAACTTGAAAGCTGCTTGAATACTTTGTCAGTAGATGTTAAAAATACATCCAATGGTGTCACTGCTCCAAATACATGTTTCTCTCTCATTCAACAAATACATGTTTCTCTCTGGTTATATATGCTCCATTCTACAAACACGTGTTTCTCTCTGGTTATATATGCTCCATTCTACATACACCTGTTTCTCTCTGGTTATATAAGCTCCATTCTACATACACCTGTTTCTCTCTGGTTATATATGCTCCATTCTACATATACCTGTTTCTCTCTGGTTATATAAGCTCCATTCTACAAATACCTGTTTCTCTCTGGTTATATATGCTCCATTCTACATATACCTGTTTCTCTCTGGTTATATATGCTCCATTCTACATATACCTGTTTCTCTCTGGTTATATATGCTCCATTCTACATATACATGTTTCTCTCTGGTTATATAAGCTCCATTCTACGTACACCTGTTTCTCTCTGGTTATATATGCTCCATTCTACATATACCTGTTTCTCTCTGGTTATATATGCTCCATTCTACAAATACCTGTTTCTCTCTGGTTATATATGCTCCACTCTACATACACCTGTTTCTCTCTGGTTATATATGCTCCATTCTACAAATACCTGTTTCTCTCTGGTTATATATGCTCCATTCTACATATACCTGTTTCTCTCTGGTTATATATGCTCCATTCTACAAATACCTGTTTCTCTCTGGTTATATATGCTCCATTCTACAAATACCTGTTTCTCTCTGGTTATATATGCTCCATTCTACATATACCTGTTTCTCTCTGGTTATATATGCTCCATTCTACAAATACCTGTTTCTCTCTGGTTATATAAGCTCCATTCTACAAATACCTGTTTCTCTCTGGTTATATATGCTCCATTCTACAAATACCTGTTTCTCTCTGGTTATATAAGCTCCATTCTACAAATACCTGTTTCTCTCTGGTTATATATGCTCCATTCTACATATACCTGTTTCTCTCTGGTTATATATGCTCCATTCTACATACACCTGTTTCTCTCTGGTTATATAAGCTCCATTCTACATATACCTGTTTCTCTCTGGTTATATAAGCTCCATTCTACAAATACCTGTTTCTCTCTGGTTATATATGCTCCATTCTACAAATACCTGTTTCTCTCTGGTTATATATGCTCCATTCTACATACACCTGTTTCTCTCTGGTTATATATGCTCCATTCTACAAATACCTGTTTCTCTCTGGTTATATAAGCTCCATTCTACATACACCTGTTTCTCTCTGGTTATATAAGCTCCATTCTACATACACCTGTTTCTCTCTGGTTATATAAGCTCCATTCTACTTACACCTGTTTCTCTCTGGTTATATAAGCTCCATTCTACATACACCTGTTTCTCTCTGGTTATATATGCTCCATTCTACATACACCTGTTTCTCTCTGGTTATATATGCTCCATTCTACATACACCTGTTTCTCTCTGGTTATATATGCTCCATTCTACAAATACCTGTTTCTCTCTGGTTATATAAGCTCCATTCTACATACACCTGTTTCTCTCTGGTTATATAAGCTCCATTCTACAAATACCTGTTACTCTCTGGTTATATAAGCTCCATTCTACATACACCTGTTTCTCTCTGGTTATATAAGCTCCATTCTACATACACCTGTTTCTCTCTGGTTATATATGCTCCATTCTACATACACCTGTTTCTCTCTGGTTATATATGCTCCATTCTACATATACGTGTTTCTCTCTGGTTATATATGCTCCATTCTACATACACCTGTTTCTCTCTGGTTATATATGCTCCATTCTACAAATACCTGTTTCTCTCTGGTTATCAATGCTCCATTCTACATATACCTGTTTCCAGAGCTGTAGTACTCGAGACCGGTCTCGGTTACATTTGGACTCGGTCTCGACTCGGTCTCGGACAGTAAGGACTCGTAAATTCTTCCGAGACCAGCCGAGACCAGCGTAGAAATTATCGCCCACAATTTTTTCTAGAAAAATATTTAAGTATGACATGTAGAGGCTGTATTTCCATTGGCTGTATTTCGTCCAGAGTCAGACTGTTTTTTTTCTGATGTGGCTTATCCCGCCAATGGCTATCTACTTTTGAAGAAAAGCCCACCCCCAGCGTCGCTAGAGCGTGCACCCATTCACGTAAATACTTCAATCTTAAACATATGCTCGATCATGTCTGCACAATCAGCCAATATATTCGTTTTGCCTATATTCAGTACATTGAGCACAAATAAATAATTTGTCCGAAAACACACAGCGGTTAGTAATTAAAATACATATATAATGTTGAAAAGCTACAGCCGACGTCCTTCCATGACTTTTCCTAAATACGTGCATTTTACCTTGTCCCGTTTTCAGAATTGCAAAATCAAAAACCGAACAATATATAAATCTAATATTTACATGTTTTTTGATACCTAAACTGCCTTCCTGTCGCCAAAATCCCACGCCGCTGGGCGTTGGTACCCTAATTGCGGTACCCAGACACCGATCACACTTCACTGAGCCTATGATGGCAATGGTTGAATGGGCGATACACAGACAAATACTACGAGAACACATATAGACAATAGTCTGATTGGCTTGGTTGAACTACAAAAAAAGAGGTACGTTTATAAAGAAATATGTTTCACTAAATAAACAGAACGAATTCCGCCAAATACATACAGCCCCATTCATGTGTCATGCGCCTATTGCACTCAATAATTAATAACGAATGAACCACAGTGTATTCATATAGCCTACAAGAGACTTCAACAAAATATTGTTTTGTATCGAAATTAAACGAATATAAACAATAATTATTAATAGGCTTACTACAAATGGGCGATAAATGAAATTACTCATGCAAACAGAAGGACGTGGGACATACATAAGTCCGGGGGGCATACGGCAGAAAGAGCATAAAACTGGAACGGTTATGGTCCGATCTATATGAAACTGAACCCGTTTTGGTCCGATCTTTATTAAACTGGACGGGTTTTGGTCTGATCTATATGAACACTGTGCGCAGTTCAACCGGGTTAGTTTGCTGCTGTCTCATGTGCACTCGTAACAATAATGAACACTGTGCGCAGTGCAACCGGTTCGTTTGCGTGTCCTGCTCAAGCAGACAAACAACTGAAGCTGCGTGCCTGTGGACGGATAAATAATTATAAATAGATTTGTTTATCGGCCAATCATGCGCAAATCATTTGATTGCAAGTCGCTAGTGATCTAAAATGTGTTAGCATTTACTACATCAACATAGGACATACAGTTTGATGGATTTTCATTTATTCGATTTTTTGAAATTTTAATATCATAGCCTGTGCATTTTAAAATCATGGTTTTATTTTCGTATTTTATGTTTACATAAGACAATAAATAGGCCTACATACTCTTTTAATAAAATTCATTTCATTCAGGATGACAACACAGTAGATGATCTGATGCTGTTGGTCAAGTGTTTTTTTTACATTGGTCATTGGACCAAAAACATGTCATATTATTTAGTGTTGATATGACTGGTCTCGGTCTCGGCCCCCTTTGGTATCGGTCTCGTCTCGGTCTCGGCCACCTTCGGTCTCGGTCTCGTCTCGGTCTCGGCCCCCTTCGGTCTCGGTCTCGTCTCGGTCTCGGCCCCCTTCGGTCTCGGTCTCGTCTCGGTCTCGGCCCCCTTCGGTCTCGGTCTCGTCTCGGTCTCGGCCCCCTTCGGTCTCGGTCTCGTCTCGGTCTCGCTTTAGGTGGTCTCGAGCACAGCTCTGCCTGTTTCTCTCTGGTTATATATGCTCCATTCTACATACACCTGTTTCTCTCTGGTTATATATGCTCCATTCTACATACACCTGTTTCTCTCTGGTTATATATGCTCCATTCTACATACACCTGTTTCTCTCTGGTTATATATGCTCCATTCTACATACACCTGTTTCTCTTTGGTTATATATGCTCAATTCTACATACACCTGTTTCTCTCTGGTTATATATGCTCCATTCTACATATACCTGGTTCTCTCTGGTTATATATGCTCCATTCTACATACACCTGTTTCTCTCTGGTTATATATGCTCCATTCTACATACACCTGTTTCTCTCTGGTTATATATGCTCCATTCTACATATACGTGTTTCTCTCTGGTTATATATGCTCCATTCTACAAATACCTGTTTCTCTCTGGTTATATATGCTCCATTCTACATATACCTGTTTCTCTCTGGTTATATATGCTCCATTCTACATACACCTGTTTCTCTCTGGTTATATATGCTCCATTCTACATACACCTGTTTCTCTCTGGTTATATATGCTCCATTCTACATACACCTGTTTCTCTCTGGTTATATATGCTCCATTCTACATATACCTGTTTCTCTCTGGTTATATATGCTCCATTCTACATATACCTGTTTCTCTCTGGTTATATATGCTCCATTCTACATATACCTGGTTCTCTCTGGTTATATATGCTCCATTCTACATACACCTGTTTCTCTCTGGTTATATATGCTCCATTCTACATACACCTGTTTCTCTCTGGTTATATATGCTATATATGCTCCATTCTACATATACCTGTTTCTCTCTGGTTATATATGCTCCATTCTACATACACCTGTTTATCTCTGGTTATATAAGCTCCATTCTACAACCAACTGTCCCAGCTATATGGGATTGCCCACACACTCTCCAACCATCCATCCTTTATGTCCAGGGGACATCAGGGGACTAGGATCACTGCGGAGTCATAACCCCTGCTCTGTAAAACCCGACAGTCGTCCATGGATCAGTCCCTCAGGCATCATGAGGACTAGAAGAGCTGAGTCAGGCTGATATATCTGATAGAATATGTGAATGTTAGGAGGAATCGGACAGAAACAGAAGCACTCTGGCTGTGCCAGTCCAGTTGTAGAAGGCACAGTGATCTAAGTTATGAGTATTAGTATTCATGTATTGGGTTCATTTTAAGAGTATCAGTTTATGTTTAAGTATACATGTAGGGTATATTTGTCACAAAAAGTCCGTATAAGTATAGTAAAACATGTGTATGCATGTGTCTTTAAATGTATAATGTTAGAAGTTATGTTTATAACTTTTACATGTGTTTGGACCGGGCTGAAGCATCCAGACAGGGGCCCATTTTGTATATAGTCAGTTTTTAGCAAAGAACAGAAGGTGGTTAAGTGAGTAAATTTGACCAGTCCTCAGCAAACAAACACTTTCGGTTTACGGTTCGTTAGAGGTCAGAATTACCTCCGGTAAGGGTTAAGTGTAAGGTAAAATCAGGTTAGGTTAAAATCAGGGGTTAGAGGATTTGTTAATCCTCACTAGTGATTACAATGTGTGTGTGTGTGTGTGTGTGTGAATCAGTGACACTCTGCTGTAACCCCAGTGACCAACTGAAACTAGGGCATGGTGCGACAGGCAGAAGTGCTGTCTTTTAGCGCCCTCTATTGGAAATGAACAAGATTGCAACACAGACAGAAAGGCAGAGATTCGTCCTAGCAACTGTGTTTCTAGTTGTTGCAGACTCCTCCCCTTTTTTCAGAGGCATGTATCAACTGTGTTTCTAGTTGTTGCAGACTCCTCCCCCTTTTTCAGAGGCATGTATCAACTGTGTTTGTTGTTGCAGATTCCTCCCCCCTTTTCAGGGGCGTGTATCTAAATTGGCACCAGACAACTCCTTATCAGAAAAGGTTAATAGAATCTGATTGATCGATTTGTTTACACAGAAAAAGTAGTGATCATGGAAAGTTCCTTTATTTAGAATGACACTCTATAGTGTCTTAGCAATTCCTCAAATAGAATAGGCTTTATTTCCCAGAAGAAAAATAGACTGACAAGTTTCAAAGGAAAAGTATTTCTTTCAGGTAATTTTGAGCCCTGCAACCGGACCCACAATTACAAACGCTCCATATATTCAACTAGTCTAAAGGGAGTTTTTATTGCTCGAGTAATCAGCACAGTCTGCGCTTACTAGTGCAAAACGGCTGTCTAATGATCTATTAGCCTTTTAAAACAATAAAATTGGATATCTCTGAGGACCAGAATCATAATATTCGACAAGAAAACAGCAGTCAAAATGTTATGATTGACATGTTTATTTCATGCAATTGAATCAATCTTTGCAACCAAGAGAAAAATAAATACTGTTAAACAGTAATGATATGATGAGAAAAAATGTGATTTGCACTTTATAAAAGAAGACATTTGAGACCAATAGCAGTCAAAAACATGATTATCTTGTATCATGAAGAAACCCAAGTTGGAATAATACTGTAAAATTGTTTTTGTAAGACGGGTATTTGAAACAACAACATGACAGGTCAGACTGTCTGGCTGGCATGGAGATTTGGCCTGTCTGATGTAATCAATATATTTGTTTATAGATCAATAACAGGTTTCATAAAGCTCACCAATAACAGCCAGTTTCGTCTAGACAGTATAGATCTTGGCATGAAAAAAATCAATCTTAGCTAAGTAAACTAACATTTATCTTTTGTTCATTTTTATTGAAAATAATCCCACTCAGTTCTATCATTGTTACCAATAAATTAAAGTGTGATCTAACACAGCTGTGTTATATTTTCAGGGTCTATATGCTGAAGTCAATGACCACAATGCCAGATTAACACAGTACCCTCACTGATTCAGGCTGTGTTGGGATATCAATGCCAGATTTTAACACAGTACCCTCACTGATTCAGGCTGTGTTGGGATATCAATGCCAGATTAACACAGTACCCTCACTGATTCAGGCTGTGTTGGGATATCAATGCCAGATTTTAACACAGTACCCTCACTGATTCAGGCTGTGCTGGGATATCAATGATTCAAACTGTGATTATGTGATTCAAGAGGGGAAATTGTTTACATTCATTATGCGTTCATATTCAATCAAAAACAATATTCAGTAGTTTAGGCACAACAAAAGCGTAACATTCAGTAGATACAGCATTGCGGTTACCTCACATTGCCAACACGTCCCATCCTTAAAACAACAAATGCAATAGCAAACCATTGACTGGAGACGTGATCGTGTCATATCTCACATACCTTATTGGAAATGACTGATACGAACCACTGCAGCACGTTTTGATTTACTTCCCATAGACTCAAAACACAACAACCTTCGTAAATATAAAAACAGGAAAACCGCTCGCTTAATGTCAGTTTACTGGGAATTAAATTGGCGACACCGTTAAAACTTTTTAAGTTGACATTCACAAGTATTAAAGTGTGTGTGTGTGTGTCTCAATTTCCTGCAGGTGTAGTCCGAATATCGATTCAAGCCTAATCGTTGTTTTCTAATGACGACAAACTAGGTAGAATAAAACTGGCAGTGCATATTTCAAAGTCAAACAACAACAGATTTGAAAACGTAGGGGAGCACTCAGGAAGCCTGTCAACACTTAAACAATATCCAAACAACTTAAGCACTTTGTTGTGATGTGGTGGGTGTAAAGCGTAGGGGAGCGTTCAGAAAGGATCTCAGAAGGAGGCCATAAAGCATCCTGACAACGAGCACATATGTTCACAGCAACCATCTTCCAACGCCACTAGAATATCAGGCTTTGGTATGTTGAACACCCCCACCTTCAAAGTGCTAGGACCACAAACAAACTAAGTGTTGAGGGAATTCCATCCACACCCTTCACTACCTAGCCGGGGACTACATTTTTGTGTACGCCTATGATGGCCACATGCTTTGGTTTGGTGTCCAACCTAACTCACCGCTACCAAATCTAGAGCGAATAGCACACGGTGCCGTCACCATTCAGTATGAGCGGCTGAATCACTCTGCTAACTGAAGCGGTTCTAAAACAATAGCCCACATCTATACCGGTGGTACCAAAACTCTGTACATAGTACCTAAAAATAGCAGTTACTTTGTCACATTCTATACAATGTAGAATATAAAGAATCCTGTAGAAAAACGACAACATCTCTCAAATGTTTGGATTATGCCAACACTTAGGAACACGGTGATATTCCAGGGATATCCAGAGAGCACATAATGGAGCAGTGCAGTAGTGTACATACTGCCAATGGTAAAACACCCTGCTTCAGCTTGTAATTATTAGTGACAATCTGAGGGCAAGTGTGTTTTACGGATACATACTGTCTGGATGCATATAGTCCCAGAAAGCAGAAAGGGGGAGAATGGAAGAAAGAAGAGACATATAGAGAGACAGGACCAGGTAGGAGGATGAGGGAAGAAGAGACATATAGAGAGACAGGACCAGGTAGGAGGATGAGGGAAGAAGAGAAAGAGAGAAGCAGGTGTCCCAGATCCTAGGTGCCCTTTCCATTACAAGTATTCCCTCCAAAGGGCCAGAGGCTCCCTGTCGTTCCATGGCCAAAAGACACATCTAGGTAGACAACATGGGTTCCCCAAGTCAGACATGTAAATAAAGAGAGAGAGACACAGAGACATAAAAGGGTTGGAGAATAGGTTGGTAGGTAGCTAGCACTAGCACGGGCACTAGCACGGGCACTAGCACGAACCGTGCAGTGCATTTGTTCCACGTCCATCTCGGGGGAATTCTTTCTCGGTCTTGATAAGCCGCCAGATGACCACACACACACACTATTAAAACAGGCAAACCAATCAGAAAAAAGAAACATTGACAAAAACCATTGGAGCCTCTCAATCCAAAATGTGGAGGCAAGAAGTTCCATAAGCATTTCCATGCGTTTCAAACACTCCACCACCCTTAGACACACGGGGCCAAAGGAAACAGTAAATAAGCTAGCCCTTAGATAAGTCTCAGATAGCTTGTGTGAAATACAGGTGCGGCCAATCATACAGATATCCTGTGCACTTTTCTAAAACAATTCCTTATATGTATTATTCATTTTCAAAATATTTCGAAACACTATGTCGTTCGACTCCACCTAAATGTCAGAACATTCCAGAAGCAATCGAATCCCATTTGACCAAAGTAACAGTGAACTAAGTCTTGTGGATGCCATCACTGAGCTCAGCTAGATGTGCCGTTGTACTCATATTTGATCCATTCAAAATTTGAGACACCCGTTCACCATCTGCTGTTTTCTGTTCTCTCGGTATGCTTTCATGCGATTCTGAACTAGACTCTTTACTTGGCACTCCATCAAACCAAATGCATTGCGTGCTATCAAAGACGGGAGAGATTAGACGATGCTGTAGGGTGTTTTGTTGCCAGGCAAGGCTTTGAGAAATAAGCTGATATTCCGTTTTTTTGTAGTTCAAACACTGGATCTTTCCGGAAGGACCCGGGGCTTTCAGCAATGCAACCACCGACAAAACCAAAAGGCACCGCCGGAATAGTTAGGAAGGGATACTGGAACGGTCTAAAATGCCCCAAAAGAGTCAGAATCACTTGTATAACCACAGCAATATCTAAAAACAGTCGTTGATGGATGGCACCCCTCAAACATTGAAAAAATATTAGAAAGCAGAAAAGTGGGTCAAGTTGCCAGTAGAAAGATGTGCAGCAAGGCGCTAAAACTACAGGTAAAAAAAGGATTTGCCTGCAAGTAAAATTATAAACAGAAGTTTACAAAATCCAATGTTTAGGTAACATATCCTAAAGCAAGTGAGGTGAAATGAAAAAATCAAAACAGAGACTTAATTCAATAATAAAATATGAACTCAATAAAGAAAAGTGCATATGTTGTCCACACGCTTGAAGCCTGTTATTCGCAAGAGCTGTAATAATGCTGAAACAGATCGGAATGAGATCAAAGAGAAAACAAATATCTGTAACGGAAGCAAATCCTGCCTTAAACAGCCCAACCCAATTCCCTGTCCACAAACCTGTTCGCCCACAGCCTATCGCACAAACTCTCGCCATGTTACAATATCGAAGGGACTGACTATCACCGTAAACGGGGAGCCTCATATGACATGAGCCTTAAGTGATGACAAACTGCATAAAGCATTTGGATCAGCATGTTGGTTAGGGTGACGAAGGCGTGGATCGTGAGCCTTAAGTGACGACAAACTGCATAAAGCATTTGGATCAGCATGTTGGTTAGGGTGACGAAGGTGTGGATCGTGAGCCTTAAGTGACGACAAACTGCATAAAGCATTTGGATCAGCATGTTGGTTAGGGTGACGAAGGCGTGGATCGTGAGCCTTAAGTGACGACAAACTGCATAAAGCATTTGGATCAGCATGTTGGTTAGGGTGACGAAGGTGTGGATCGTGAGCCTTAAGTGACGACAAACTGCATAAAGCATTTGGATCAGCATGTTGGTTAGGGTGACGAAGGCGTGGATCGTGAGCCTTAAGTGACGACAAACTGCATAAAGCATTTGGATCAGCATGTTGGTTAGGGTGACGAAGGTGTGGATCGTGAGCCTTAAGTGACGACAAACTGCATAAAGCATTTGGATCAGCATGTTGGTTAGGGTGACGAAGGCGTGGATCGTGAGCCTTAAGTGACGACAAACTGCATAAAGCATTTGGATCAGCATGTTGGTTAGGGTGACGAAGGTGTGGATCGTGAGCCTTAAGTGACGACAAACTGCATAAAGCATTTGGATCAGCATGTTGGTTAGGGTGACGAAGGCGTGGATCGCCTTAAGAGTACAAATTGCTGTTCGCACAGACTCCTCTCTCATATGGTTGAAATACCCATTTAATGGGACTCTTTGGGACGTTCCTTCACGTTGTGTTGAAATGGTCATGCAGCACACAAGGTTTGAAAATGATATTAAAAAAATACCTGAGAAAGGGAGTTAGCAAAATAGGGCAAGAAACCGGATAAAAAGTAGTACAGAAATAAGAAAATTCTCTGTTCAAAAAGATAGTTCCCCACACCAAATTACATTCAGTTACATCATAGTACCTTCATTCCTGTTTTCTTATTATGATACCACAACCATTGATTGGACAGGAAAGGAGAGAACAAAAATATTTTCTCAGTAGTGTGTAGCGAGATGACCGGAAACCCTTGGGGCCACTCTGGAAGTCTCTACGGAAGCAGACCTTTTTTCTCTTTATTCTCAAGCGATTCCTCACTCAGCTTTCTAGCACCAGACCAACAAAAAATAAACACATTAGGGTAAGCTCGTTATGGAGCAGCGCTCAGTCTCTGCGGTAAGGGCTTAATGAGATTTTTCAACCGGGCCGTTCCTGAGCATTACTCTTGACAAAAATGGACATCAGAAGTTGATCTTTATGGGGGGCTCCTATGGGAATCTCTATGGGGCTCCCTTCCTGCTCGTTGTCTTGTACATCTTACAGCAGCGTCATTAGCATCAACATTGTTCCCCACCAATAGGGGGCAGTGTTGGGAGCAGTGATGGTTGGCAGTGTATCAATAGTCACCCCGGGTCCAACTGCCGTTTTAGTTGTCAGCGTTACCACAGTACGGTGGACAAGGCCCTCGGGTCAGTAAAACTTGTCGTCGATACGGAAGTGAGGCCTCGTCACGTCGTCGGGGTTGAGGAACACGGAAATCGACTTGCCAGGGTTTTCCGTCACCAGCTGCTGCAACCTGGCAGCCAGCTTGTCGTCCGAGGGGGAGATAATGCCGCTGGCCGGGTATCTGTGCCCGGGGGAGCCTCCGTGCCCGTTGGTGGCACTCGTTGCCTCCCTTTTGAGCAGGCTTACCTGTCTGGCCTGGTCCAAGGCAGCCCGGAGGTGCTCGGCTGGATCGGAACGAACGTGGGCCAGCTTCCGGGCCAAAAGCAGCGCCTGGCTATCAGACAGATGCTCCAGCATGTTGCACTGGGGCAGGAAGTAGTTGGGACAGTTCTTACCCAGGATGCAGTGGGCCAGGTCATCCAGGAGGCCCAGGAGGAGGCGGGCGGGTGTTTCCGGGTCTGGCGAGGACAGGTATGCCAGGGGCAGGCGGTCACAGGCCCAGAAGAGGAGCGTGCGAAGGTGATAAGGGCTGAGCCCGGTACGGGGGCGGGCCAGGAGGCGGGACAACACGGTCTTTGCTGACTGGTAAGCCTGAGCCACGGGGAACGGGATGCACTTCTTCAACTGAACCTGGAGACACACAGAAGAATAGCTGTGTCACATCGCAATTCTACAAATACAGCACGCTAGCTGTGTCTTCAGAATCCAAGCAGCCGGCTACAAGACGGAGCTATGGATTAAACAGGAGATACGCTGCCCACCTCACTGCGTGAGAAGGCCAGCCTCCACTCGCGGTCGGGCCTCCCCCCCATCGGAGCCGGGCAGGGCAGCAGGTAGAACCCCGAGATGGCCTCCTCCTCCGTGATCTTCCCGTCCCAAAAATGGTTGGCAGTGAGCCAGCCCTGGGCCACCGCGGGCCAGCCCCGGAACGACACCACGGGCAGCAGGTCATAGAGGACGCGGCTGGAGCCCGCCTGGAGGATGAGGGTGGTCAGTGGCCCGTTACGCTCCAGCCTCTGCGGGATTGGAATGCCCCGCTGGGGGGATCGCTTCAGTTCGTCCACCGCCTCCCCCACCACGCCCCAGAACCAGTCAGCCACCAGCGCCGGAGAGAAGTAGCAGCCATCCAGAGAGTACAGGGGGGACTGAAACCAAATCAGGGCCCAACTTCAGTTGAAGTGCATTTGAAATCATTGCAACACGTACCCGACACAAGAAGCATATTATCGCATTCTAAAAGTGGTGCAGAATAAAACCCAAGCGTGTAAATTACCTGGAGGGAAGGTGGAACAGCACCCGAGGCGTTCTGATTCATCCCCCTCTCCTCTTCGTCGTCGTCGCCCTCTTCTTCCTCCTCTTCGGGGGGTAGCCCGTTCTCATCCTGACAGCAGATCCTCCACCTTGCCAGGGTGTTGGGGTCACAGAGACGCAGGGACAGCCAGGAGTGACAGGGGGCAGACTGGCGCATGTCCAGAGTGACGGGCTGGTGAAGACACCAGTTAGCTTCATACACATTAGTGTGTTTAGTGGCTGCATGAGCTTTATACCGTGACAGTGTCATCCAACCAAAACCCAAGCATTCATATGATTTACATGAAGCATCTGCAGCTATAACAATATAGAAAAATGAATAGTAATAACACAAGTATTGCACATAGTATGGCAGTCAAAGTTTCAGATATTAGTCTTGTGTTGACCTGTTTATTGTGATGTAATACAAAATATACATACTATGATAAAATAAACAATGGTAACTGAAAGGACAAATAAGCTATTTGAAGTTCAATCCATTTAATTGTTCTTTTGACACTCCCAGCTGAATTTAAAAGCTTCCTCAACCCTGACACTAATGACCTATTTCAGCACCATCACTGCACTGACCTGGTTGCGATCATGGAGCTTTAGAGCAGGCACCAGGAGGGTGAAGTCCAAATCAAAATCGACTCCCTTGGCGTAGTCCCCCAGGTCCTCTGGGTTGAGGTCCAGGACGCCCTCCCTGGCACCACCCGACAAGAGCAAATACTCGTTGGCCACAGGGAGGCGCTGGTCCACCTTCTGAACTAGGCCTGAAACACACACACACACACACACACAGAGAGTGAGTGACACAAAGAGAGAGAGGGACACACAGAGAGATATGATGAGCATAATAATTCAAAAGCAAATCCAACACTGGCACCTGGTTGGGGTTCTGTTAAGTACGAGTCCAACCCTAAGAGCTTAACCCTCTTAGTCGATGTAGTGAACACAGACAGCCCTGGCTTAACCCTCTTAGTCGATGTAGTGAACACAGACAGCCCTGGCTTAACCCTCTTAGTCGATGTAGTGAACACAGACAGCCCTGGCTTAACCCTCTTAGTCGATGTAGTGAACACAGACAGCCCTGGCTTAACCCTCTTAGTCGATGTAGTGAACACAGACAGCCCTGGCTTAACCCTCTTAGTCGATGTAGTGAACACAGCCGACCCTGGCTTAACCCTCTTAGTCGATGTAGTGAACACAGACAGCCCTGGCTTAACCCTCTTAGTCGATGTAGTGAACACAGACAGCCCTGGCTTAACCCTCTTAGTCGATGTAGTGAACACAGACAGCCCTGGCTTAACCCTCTTAGTCGATGTAGTGAACACAGACAGCCCTGGCTTAACCCTCTTAGTCGATGTAGTGAACACAGACAGCCCTGGCTTAACCCTCTTAGTCGATGTAGTGAACACAGCCGACCCTGGCTTAACCCTCTTAGTCGATGTAGTGAACACAGACAGCCCTGGCTTAACCCTCTTAGTCGATGTAGTGAACACAGACAGCCCTGGCTTAACCCTCTTAGTCGATGTAGTGAACACAGACAGCCCTGGCTTAACCCTCTTAGTCGATGTAGTGAACACAGCCACCCTGGCTTAACCCTCTTAGTCGATGTAGTGAACACAGACAGCCCTGGCTTAACCCTCTTAGTCGATGTAGTGAACACAGACAGCCCTGGCTTAACCCTCTTAGTCGATGTAGTGAACACAGACAGCCCTGGCTTAACCCTCTTAGTCGATGTAGTGAACACTGACAGCCCTGGCTTAACCCTCTTAGTCGATGTAGTGAACACAGACAGCCGTGGTGGCTTAACCCTCTTAGTCGATGTAGTGAATACTGCCAGACTGGCTTTCCAAACAATATCGCTCAGGCAGAGGGGAATAAGAGAACGTGAGAAACTGGCAGCGAGAGAAGACAGCGTCAGAGGGAGCGCATCAATGAGATAAAACAAGAGGAAAAGGCTTTGAAATTGTAATAGCATTCCATTGATCTAGCTCCCAGCGAAAGAAAAACTCCAACCCGGCAGAAAACAAATCAAACACTCTTGTCTAAAGGGCTCATTAGAACAGAAGAAATAGTGAACCCAATCAAAATACATTTACAGCTACGGTGTGTTTTAATCAGAGCCGATCAAACCGCTCCATGCGGAATATTAAAGGATAGGTTTAAAAGTGAGAATTCATGAACCCATTCCTCATCCACACCAGGAAGAGTTCATCGCCAACTAAGTTTACAACAACAAGGTATTTGTTCTGGCCCGCTAGAGCAACTATCGTCACAAGCAATAAAAAATACAAACATAGACTGCAAAAGAATTTGAAGAACAGAGAGAGTTGTGAGTGAAAGTGAATATTGGGAGCTATAGTAAGTCAGTGTGGTCGGGGCAGCTTGTTCCTTAGGTCTATTGCTGAGGAAAAGAAACAGATCTGGAGGCAAGAGGTTTTGCTCCAGATAGACCTCAACCTTCTGCCAGAAGGGAGAGTTCTGAATAGTCCATTTCTGTGTTGACAGGGATCAGCCTCAATCTTTGCCGCTCGCTTCAGCGTCCGGGAAGTGTGTAGGTCGCATAGAGATAGCAGATTGCAGACAATGACCCGCTCTACAAAGCGGATGATGTGCTTCCTCCGATTGGTGTTGATTTGGTTTCTACAGCAGATATGTTGGGTGAACTCAGGGACGAGGAAACAAGTGTCTGTCAATTCTCGAATGTTTTGCACCATACTCAGACAGAGAGGAGACACAAACAGGATGTGTGAATGAAAACACTTTCATACCTGCCTACATACGTTACACTACCGTCAATCTTTTATGTGTGCTCCAACGGATGAGAAGACGACATCTGAGCACAGAAATAAATATTTCAATCTGAAGTTAGTATTGTTTTAAATGTTATAGTGGGAATAATACACTGTCTAAACAACCAGTAAACGTCAGGAATGGGGAAAAGGGAGGGAAATATCTTAACACAGTTTTAATTAACGGTTAATTAAAATTCCTCAAGTCCACAGCAAGAAGAGCTCATACTATTTTGAGATGACAGTTGTCACATTAGGGTGCTGTGAGATGACCAGGAGACACAGGTTTCTGCTCGGGCCCTTGGCGTCTCTCCTCGGGCCCTTGGCGTCTCTCCTCGGGCCCTTGGCGTCTCTCCTCGGGCCCTTGGCGTCTCTCCTCGGGCCCTTGGCGTCTCTCCTCGGGCCCTTGGCGTCTCTCCTCGGGCCCTTGGCGTCTCTCCTCGGGCCCTTGGCGTCTCTCCTCGGGCCCTTGGCGTCTCTCCTCGGGCCCTTGGCGTCTCTCCTCGGGCCCTTGGCGTCTCTCCTCGGGCCCTTGGCGTCTCTCCTCGGGCCCTTGGCGTCTCTCCTCGGGCCCTTGGCGTCTCTCCTCGGGCCCTTGGCGTCTCTCCTCGGACCCTTGGCGTCTCTCCTCGGGCCCTTGGCGTCTCTCCTCGGGCCCTTGGCGTCTCTCCTCGGGCCCTTGGCGTCTCTCCTCGGACCCTTGGCGTCTCTCCTCGGACCCTTGGCGTCTCTCCTCGGACCCTTGGCGTCTCTCCTCGGACCCTTGGCGTCTCTCCTCGGACCCTTGGCGTCTCTCCTCGGACTCTTGGCGTCTCTCCTCGGACCCTTGGCGTCTCTCCTCGGAGTCTCTCCTCGGACCCTTGGCGTCTCTCCTCGGAGTCTCTCCTCGGACCCTCGGCGTCTCTCCTCGGACCCTTGGCGTCTCTCCTCCGACCCTTGACCCTACCATCTTATGTCGCACCGACCAGACATTACTGAATGTAGTTAAATGCAGCAGGAATGTACAGGAAATGTTTCATGTCTGTAATGTCCATCTTGTTTCAGAAATCAGATTCAAAGTTTTAATATTTATAATAAATACTCTCCAATTTTTCAAAAGAAGGCAGATAAATGTTAGTAAGAGTGATTTCTTACATTATTATTTTACTAATTTACAAAATTCTTCCATGTCAGGTAAAGACAATTTATAAATTAAGTGAGTCACGAGTAGGCTTTAATCTGTACCAAGTGCCTTCTGGGATGAAATGACTCTACTTGGCTTTCATTACAATTCAGAATAGTACATCTTGTTATAGATGTTTAAATGTTGTACTAAATGGCATTCGTGCATTAGTACAGTTACTTCCTCTTTGAATGGATGTTTTGTTTGGGATAATATAGC
Organism: Dallia pectoralis; assembly: GCA_029465975.1. Taxonomy (NCBI): domain Eukaryota; kingdom Metazoa; phylum Chordata; class Actinopteri; order Esociformes; family Umbridae; genus Dallia; species Dallia pectoralis. The sequence goes on from CM055735.1 coordinate 19,023,433, forward strand.
AGCAGATGCTGGTGGAGCAAGAGGGTAATTTAATCCTAAACATCATTAAGAGAAGAATCTGTCATATACACTTGAATTAAGACCAGGCTCAGGTGATCCATTCAAGCCGAGCTGAAATTAATGTGCTATTTTCAAATAAACACAATCTCATTTCAGAAGTAAAATAAGCAAATGTTGTAGAACACGAGTGTTAGGTTTGCTTGACATCTTTTGTCCTGTTACAGTAGACTGAACCGTGTAGCTACAGTATTGGTTGTGACATGTTATGAGAGTCTTTATGAAATCTTTACAGTTGGTGGCAAGTTGCCTCAAACATTCATGTAAAATGGCAAGACACACTATTGTTGGCCATGGGTTTGTGTGTGTAACCGACACCCTAACTAGTCTCCGATCTGTGTGTGTGTGTGTCTCCCTGCAGACACCCGTGTTTAGAAATTCACTTCAGCCCAGCGATTACCCTAGCTTTTATTTCTAGCACTCAAAATAGGCCCATTCTTTGAATTAGACGCTGGGGGAGAATTTGTACCCATTTAATCTGATTCAGTGTAATGTCTGGGATCACTGAAGCGAGGAACCTATTTCTAAAGCTCAAGAGGGTCAGGGGCTAACACTGGACAGAGGAACCAAGGTTATTAAAAGAAAGGAGTAAGTGAGTGAGTGAGTGAGGGTGTGTGCGTATGTCCGAGTTTAATAGAGCCGTGGACCGCGTTCGGAGACCGATGTATGTAGAGATTGAGCAATTAAATGTTGTGTTACCACTGGTGTGTCTCTCTGGGTTTTACATGAGGTGAGATGTCAAATGGGTTTTAATGCACTGATTTAGTAAATGGAGGAAGAGAAAAAAGACAAAGGAGGTTGTGAAGAAAAGGAGGGCGGGCGGCACAGAGGAGGGTAAATAATGTAAGAGAGAAAGAGAGCTGGATTTGGTGCCAGTGCAATCATACATGGTACTGCCAGGCTACTGCCATGTAAATCATAATTTAAGGTAATGAATTGCATCAATCTGCTGTCCATTAAATATAGACGATGTGGTACATCAGGGAGGGGATACATGGACTGTACCTGACACACACAGAGGGGATACATGGACTGTACCTGACACACACAGAGGGGATACATGGACTGTACCTGACACACACAGAGGGGATACATGGACTGTACCTGACACACACAGAGGGGATACATGGACTGTACCTGACACACACAGAGGGGATACATGGACTGTACCTGACACACATAGAGGGGATACATGGACTGTACCTAACACACACAGAGGGGATACATGGACTGTACCTGACACACACAGAGGGGATACATGGACTGTACCTGACACACACAGAGGGGATACATGGACTGTACCTGACACACACAGAGGGGATACATGGACTGTACCTGACACACACAGAGGGGATACATGGACTGTACCTGACACACACAGAGGGGATACATGGACTGTACCTGACACACACAGAGGGGATACATGGACTGTACCTGACACACACAGAGGGGATACATGGACTATAACTGACACACACACAGAGGGGATACATGGACTGTACCTGACACACACAGAGGGGATACATGGACTGTACCTGACACACACAGAGGGGATACATGGACTGTACCTGACACACACAGAGGGGATACATGGACTGTACCTGACACACACAGAGGGGATACATGGACTATAACTGACACACACACACACACACACACGTACCAACTAAGTAAGTAGGATCAGGTCCATATAATGCTCAGTAGATTAAGAGTAAAACCTATAACATGCTGCCTTTGGAGGAAGGCAACGACTGTAGTAATGTGATTACATTTATTCATTCTAGTTAAGACTCTAGCAGCACTGTTTAAAACTAATGTAATTTTATATATCGTTCTACTAGAGATACCGGGGAGACGAGCATGACAATAGTGTATTCCTGACGTAGAAAATACATTAAATCGCTTTTCTGACGACAAACATTCCTGGCGGTTTTTGGTTTAATAGTCAAAAACGTCCTCTTCAAGTCCCTTACAAAGGTATTCTTCTCTGATTGGTTTTGGGGGTGCCAGCCGACATGCAGACAAAATAAACAATCCCTGAAGGAACAGGAAACAAACAGCAAGTTCCTTTGACTTGTTTTGCCTTTTCCTCTCACCACTGTCCCTGAACCCTGACTTTGCGGGCATCGACGCCTTCGTAACAACGCTTGAATTACGTCTCGTGAATTGTTCCCGCACCTCGACTGAATGGTAAACGACGGCGCCCGCGACGCGTTAGTCTCCGCTCTGGCTTTCATTGTGTTTGAATTAAAACCACTATAAAGCGGCGGATAAAACAAAGGCTTGGTTAATGAGATCTGTGGAGAAGAAGTGGGAGGGGGAGTGATCAGTCTGCTGTTCAGAGAGACATTCAATAACAGGGGGAGTGAGGTCACACAAAACCAAATGGTAGCCTAATCCCTATGTAGTGTACGACTTATGACCGGGGCCAAATGGCATCAAACTGGGAGGGGAGAGCTGGTTGGGACACAGTTTGTTATTTTGCTGATGACAATAAGCTGTCTCGGATATTGTATAGACATACAACACATTTTATAACATCGACATCAAATTACTTATTCGGCAATACATCGATTTAATGATCACCCGTCCACATAGCTGTCACACAGACTGACAATTCTCCAGACCACTATTGACACCTGTGAACACGTGTTAAATTGAAGACGGAAGGAACTTGTGATTCGCCGTTAATCTAATCAGAATCCTCCCCCTCCAAGACCATACCTCGTAGAAAGAAAGATAGTTACGTCAAATATGGAGGAACCCATGAAAACAAACACAGCAGGAGGCACAACTACTGCCAAGGGGAAGTTGTTTACAAGATCTGCCAAAAGGTACTACTCTTAAAGGGTCGTGAACTTTTCCTCTGTTCCTTGTCTGAGGTTGGCCAGGCAACCGAGCCAGTTGAAACAGAAACGGCCCTGGCCATCAGAACCCCCCACAAGTGCAAGGCGAAAATGTAAAAGTATAAATGATTTACAGCAGCACCGTTGTGTTCACAGGCACGCTACAGGCTTTAGCCTGACGGTGTTTAGTGAGGAGCTACAGGGCTTCTCATTCCTTGGATCTGTCAGAGTGGAGCTGCTTCACTGTATGGTGCCCCTCCCCTGTCTGTCACCCGAGCCCCCCTCCCCAGAGCAAACCTGTCGACACTCTGCCCTTCATTGAACTGGTTTGACACCTGTGTTTTAGGCCATGCCACCCAGTTCTAAGGGGAAGTATTAGAGAGGACATCCAAATAAAAACCAGCAAACACAGGGAGCGCTAGCGAGCAAAATTACTTTGGTTTCAGCTGAATTGGGACAGGCAGAGAGAGCAAAAAAGAAGCAAGTAAAATAGTAACCTGGGAAAGCAGGAGGAAAGGGCGCCACCTTTTGGTCACAATATGTAACTTCACTTGTCAATAACACATTCCAGGAGCATGACACAAAATAAACACAGCACACACCTTCCTTCCCCCGGTCCCTTTCCATTTACAACAGACCTATAGATTTATATCAAATAAATATTTAACACTTAATAGTAACAACACCCTTCCTATTAAATACATTATTGGACCAAGTGTTCAGAATAGGTCCCAGAATACCACAATAACAGCATTTCACCAGATACTCCTGCCAGTTACCATGAAGGTTCAGCATGATTAATTTCTGTTGCGTTATTAACAATGGCAGGAGAACAGTTCTATACCACCATCTATATTTCCCTGGGTTAGATGGCAGGGCACATTCTCCCGTCTATTTGGACACGTATGGATGTAGGTATTTATAGTATCTTTCCACCTACCCAGCATGTTGAAGATAAAATCCTTGGCCGTGTGGACCTCCAGGGCCAGCTGGTCCCCAAACTCCCCCTGTTCCAGGGTGACCAGTTCAGACACCTGGCCTGACAGCTGCTCCAGTGTGGCTCCCGAACGGAAGTCCACCTCAGTGGCCCTCTTCACCGGGGCAGGAGACCGGGGAGCCACAGCACTCATTAGTGTCTCCATGGTGATTTGCGCCCTAAAGTGGGTGAAGGGTTTAGTATAGAACTTAATGTTTTTAAACGTAATGGATACGACTCATAATGACTCGTTGGCATGCAGCCTGTTTAGTTAGTAATGAAAATGAATTGGACTGGGCGTGATACTATGAACATAGCGTAATCACAGTTATGATTCAGGTCACACACAGACAGACACACACACAAATTGATAAGCATATCGATGTTAGATACAGTGCTTCAGTGGCATACAAGACAGCTATCTTGTTGTGTTGATGTGTCAATCCACAGTAAACACCCCCAATGTAAATTCTCAAACGAACATCTAAGGTACCAGCAGTGATCATAAAGACCCAGTGTGTTCTTCAAACGACAGCTACTTACAATCATTAACACAGCATGGGATTGGGTGCTGTCCTGAAACTAGGTCAATTAGCTGGCTAGCTGGTTAGCTAAGTAGCTACAGTGGAATCAAGCACGCTAATTAACTGGCTAATTTATGAGTCTAACATCGTGAGCAGACAAGCTAGTCAACATGACTTGCGGTTCTTATAATAACCAGAACACAGTACCCACTCCAGATATATTACTTTAAAGAGCACATACTATAATGTATTGTCGTTAATAAGCTGACCAGTTCGCTAGCATCAATAATCCGTTAGCTGGTAGCCGGACAGGTGGACATATAATAAGTGCATATCTGTCACACGGCGCAACTTTTTTATTATCTGAATTAATTAGCAAATATAAACTAGCTAGTAGCAAACACACCCGTAACACGCAGATATAATGTCGCTTTGGCTATCTTCCAGGCTTACTGATTAGGTCTTTACATTGAAAGCCGATTTCCAGTCCCGTCATTTCCAACAGGTCCCAGACGCCACCTTCCTTCTCCCAAGCAGAGCAGATACCGGAAACTACGGCCTACCGCGGAGGATCCTGGGATTAGTAGTGAGAGTGATACACCTCTGAAAACTACAGAGAGGATTTGTATGCCCATGATTAAATGTGTCAGCCTGATGTGTCGCCTACTGTGTACGTCTGTTTAGTTCTGCAAAGGTCAGCGCAATACTGATCTAAGATTGAATAGAGTGATGATCATATATGGTAGAAACTGAAAACATGTTTACCATGCAATAGGCATCGCTATGACACAAACACACACACAAACACACAGACACAGGAAATGGAGAGACATTTATTTTAGGCTAACATTGCACTAATTGTCATTGCCACAGTCTCATCGTCAATGTGATGCAATGTAATGCAAATAGTTGAGAGCTCAGGTTGCTTAAATGCAATTAATAGAAATTAATTGAAACAATTCTGACAACAGATTATTGTGACAATCAGGATTATAAAGTATTTTCTTAAAAGGCATATTTCTCACTCAAAGCTAGTTTATTAAATTCTTAAGATGTTCCTGAGTATGTGAATTCACTTCTGGTTACATCTAAATAATTATTAAGCATTAATTAAGTTAAGAAGGGAAAAACAACTTTTACTATATATATTCAAATTTTTATAATCTAAAATATGTCAGGGGTATGAATACTGAAACTATAATACAGAACTAAGATATGCATTCCATAAATGTTTATGTGTATTCTCATAAAAGCGGTTGTTATTCTAGAGCAAATCTCAATTGCTGTTTGTTTGGTAAAAACAGGATTCACAACATGAATGCAAGTGACGTATTTTTAATACTATTTACTGTTGAATCTTTACAGAATTTCCTTCAGCCCCTCAAGAAAGTGACTTTTTATTGGGCATTTCACTGATTTTAAAGGGTATGCAGAGCGAAACATAAATGGTAAATGCTACGCTTTTATATAGCGCTTTTACCCGAAGCGCTTTTCAGATCCTGCGTCACATTCACCCACTCATTCATACACTGACGACCGCGTCTACCATGCAAGGCGACTGCAGGCTCGCCAGGAGCAGCTGGGGTTAGGTGTCTTGCTCATGGACACCTCGACAATTTCCCAGGGGATCGAACCACCAACCTTCCGATTGATAGACAACCGACTCAACCCAAGGCAGTGAAAGAAAAACACATTTGTCCCATTAAAAAACATAACATTGATTTGACCAATTGTTGCAGTTGTAAATTACTATTGTAGGAGACTGATGATTTTCTTTGGAATATCTGCATTGTACTGAGGCCCATTATCAGCAACCATCAGTCCTGTGTTCCAATTTCACGTCCAGAACTCAGAACTCATGTTTGGTGTTATACCCATCAAGCTCATTCCATTTGGATAGTTATTTTTGGGAAGAGATTCTTGTTTCAGCAGTCGCTATGTTAAAAACATTATGTTTCAATATGCGTTTTAATTGTTACACACAGCTTACATGTAATGTAAAACCGTTATCTGCATAAAATGGGGGTGGGTGAGCCTGTATCAAACCCCTGCTTTAAAAAGAGTGCAACAGAGGTTCCAAATTGAGAACAGAGGTTCCTCTGCAGCACACACTACACTGCCTCTGACAGGCTCTAAACTCTTCCTTTTCCTCCCTTGCCCTTTTCATTCAGGCGAGGGGTGATTCACAGAGTGATCAAAAGATCCTCAAACCATTGCAAGTCCCGGCACCACCTTATATTCAGCCTGTTCTTTGCAGGTGTCACCTTGAAATACTTCTGCTTTTGAAGCCATATCAGAGGGCCTGAAAGTGCAGATAAATGGCCCAGTAGAGTTAAAGGAGGATAGACCCAAGAGATAGGATAGTAAAGAGAGCACCTAGTACAGGGAGCACCTAGTACAGAGAGCACCTAGTACAGAGAACACCTAGTACAGAGAGCACCTAATACAGGGAGCACCTAATACAGGGAGCACCTAGTACAGAGAGCACCTAGTACAGAGATCACCTAGTACAGAGAGCAGCTAGTACAGAGAGCACCTAATACAGGGAGCAACTAGAGAGCACCTAGTACAGAGAGCACCTAGTACAGAGAGCACCTAGTACAGGGTGCACCGAGAGAGCACCTAGTACAGGGAGCACCTAGTACAGAGAGCACCTAGTACAGAGAACACCTAGTACAGAGAGTACCTAATACAGGGAGCACCTAATACAGGGAGCACCTAGTACAGAGAGCACCTAGTACAGAGAGCACCTAATACAGAGAGCACCTAATACAGGGAGCACCTAATACAGGGAGCACCTAATACAGGGAGCACCTAATACAGGGAGCACCTAGTACAGAGAGCACCTAGTACAGAGACCACCTAGTACAGAGAGCAGCTAGTACAGGGAGCACCTAATACAGGGAGCACCTAGTACAGGGTGCACCGAGAGAGCACCTAGTACAGGGAGCACCTAGTACAGAGAGCACCTAGTACAGAGAACACCTAGTACAGAGAGTACCTAATACAGGGAGCACCTAATACAGGGAGCACCTAGTACAGAGAGCACCTAGTACAGAGAGCACCTAATACAGGGAGCACCTAATACAGGGAGCACCTAATACAGGGAGCACCTAGTACAGAGAGCACCTAGTACAGAGAGCACCTAGTACAGAGAGCACCTAATACAGGGAGCACCTAATACAGGGAGCACCTAGTACAGGGAGCACCTAGTACAGGGAGCACCTAGTACAGAGACCACCTAGTACAGAGACCACCTAGTACAGAGAGCACCTAGTACAGGGAGCACCTAGTACAGGGAGCACCTAGCACAGAGAGCACTTGGTACGTCTTTCTGTCCAGCCATGTCACTTCGGGTGGATCTCCTTCACCTAAATCGTTTGCTAAGAATTGTATTTCTTATTTAATGCTGTGTCACTCTCGGTTGGTCACTCTCTCACCCTTCTGGAATTGCGTCTTTGTGTACGTGAACAGCTTATGATTCATCCTGTGTGCTTATACGCACTGTATAATTTGTGTATTTCCAGCTGTATTCGGCTAGACTCACTTTACCAGGTCTGGTGTCATGCAGGTTCTGGGGGAGGGGCTAGTGCCGCCAGTTCAAATCTAATTGGACAGGCTTAGTGGTTGTGAGAGACGAGGGAAGGGACTCTGCAGATACTGTAGATTTGTGCTAACTGTATCTCCTTCTGTTTATGCAGAATGTATTATTTAGGTAACTTTTGTCCACCTTTGTCCTCTCAGCACTAGAACGAACAAATTACCTCGGTACAGAGCTGTGTCCTAAAAGGCCCCTCGCTCTACATACACAGGGCACTACTGGTGCCCGTAATGTAGGGTACTGTCTGTGGAATAGGGAGTGATTTAGGATTCTGGCTGACATTCCGAAGGAAGCTCCAGGTCAATTTGACGGTCGTCAATTTCTGGTGATATGTTGCTATCATGCACTTCTAATTACTCTTTAAAAACAAATTAAGTTTATTAGAAAAGGAGTATGGGAAAATGTTTTTCTAACACTGGGTTGACAGGACCAAAGAGTCAGCATGACCCTGATTTTCCCGATGTCCATTAACTTCTCATGATCGTTTTATGAGTTGTGATCCGCGTTCACATTAGGATGCTTGAAAGCCGATACAATTTTCACTTTCAATGGTGTCAGTTAATCTGCTATCTTATGAGCTCTAAACGCACCTGCATATTAACCTAGACATTTTAAAAGGTCACTGCACGAACAAGCCACCCCTGACACACATAGCGGAGTGTGAAAAGATAAAAAAAATATCGCGATTTATTAGATTTCCCTTTTAATTTTTATGCAGTCGAGCGAAGACAGTTAAAGATAGACTGGAGGTAAATAAATTATCCTTGTCTTCTACACGGTAAGAAAAGTCATACTTAAATGATCAAACGCTACTGTGCCATAAAGACATTTTCCAATGACCTCTTAAGTGAGAAAGAAATATTTACAATCAAATGTCTAACTCAAAAGAGGGACCCATGAGCACAAAGCAGTAATCGAAGGTTTTGGGCAATAGGTTTATTTACTTAAAATGACAAAAAAATGGAGAATCATACTTCAGGTCAATTATACGCACACACTCAACCACACATGGAGACACACGATACAGCCTTATCTCCTCTTCACACCCATGACCAGGACACCAGGGGTTTTAGATAACCCCAACACATCTTCCCATCATACACCTCTTCTGACGTCTCCACCCGACTGGCCCCTGAACATGACAGTCATTGTGTCTCGTATCAAGAGGTCACCGAGCGCCATCGAAGCTCAAGCGAGGGTCAGAGGTTGAAGGTAAGAGATCAGATGGCTATGGCGAGCCAACCAGCAATCAGCAACACACCACCATACGGAGCTAATTTCCTCAGAACCGGGTCCTCGGTCAGGGCCTGGTGGTACAGGGATCCACAGAACGCCCCTGTGCCCAGTAGAAGCAGAGTGCCTGCCTGCGGAGACAAGACAGGGAACGGTCTTAAAATGTCTAAGACCTGTGTGTACGGGTTTGGACACACAGCATTCAGAATGTTACAACGGGTTGAAAATCACATGCAGCGAACCGCCGATCACACACGCAAACGACACAGAATACACACACGAAGGGCAAAGAGGACAATAGGATCTGTGTTTTGTGCAGGCATACACCAGCGCTATATTTCAACGCTGTAAATGTCAATAGGACGTATACACATGGAGAATAGCATTAGCTTCACCAGGTGATCCTAAGTACTAGACATATACTACTACATACCACAGCGGGTTTCCTACAGCGAGAGGCCCCCAGCAGAGCGATACTGTGGTAGAAGTGGTACTTGTTGGCTGTCTCGTAAAGCTGGGGAAGATAAAGAATAATGCATTACACTGGAGACCATGACTGCCTCATTGACAAAGTGATAGGAAGGCAGAAAACTGTTCACCGCTCTGAGCTACAATAAAAGAGGCGTGTCCATACGGAAGTTATGTGGTTATCATATTAATCAAGCAATGTATTTGTTTTAGCACATTAAATAGATGTCATTTGTAACACGACTTAGTACTCCGTATATAATAAGTTGTAAACCAAACTTACAGCTTTGGAGTAATCATCTGGATCTTTGCTTTTGAAACCTAAATGAATAAAATAAGATTGATTATAAATGGAGAGACAGTTAAACAACAGCAGTGCATGTTCGCCGAGTGTAATTTACAGTGGTGAACCGCACCAGGCAGCAGAGATATATTGCATTTGTATATGTATTAACGCCATACTGTGCCTATCTGTAATGGGACTATTACTTCTATGACTATCATGCAGCGTTTAGACCAACAGCCCACTGCTTAACGTGAACCGAACAATTACACGAACCGCCTGTCACCCGGTGTGCAATAATAATAAAGCTGTGGGTTATGGGTGGTTTATTACCGTGAGCTCCATACGCCCCGGCCGCGACAGCAAGCGCCCCGGACACTCCGGCTAATCTCTGGACCACCAGAGAAGCTGTCATCGCTGCTCCTCACAAACCAACGAATGATGACGCGACACTAAAGCGACGTGCAGTTATAGGATCTTTCGCACATCCGCCTACAGAATTGTCCCTGAACCAAAATGGCGTCCGCACTGTTACAGTTTCCTTATTGCCGGATTTTAATTTGACAGTGTAACTAAATTGAAGACATGTTTACTCATTTTATCTGTCTTGGAACTGTCAGTTGTTGGGAAAATGTGTTGGAACTGTACCACATGCATTATTGATGTGCAATAAAAACTGTATTTATTGAAGTTCAGTATTTCATGTTTTAATGCCATAAATCACACTGGACAGTGGGTCACACATTTTACCAAAATTAAGACATATTTTTGGCCTGAAAATGTAAGCACTGGTATGAAATGTCCCACAATAGAAAATAGTCTGTCAAGTGTTCAAAACTGCTGGTGACTGCCAATAAACTGATGGACAATACACTACCATAGGACATGGTATTTATAATTCAGTCACTATTTATCCATTATGCCTATTGGTTTATAACCTATATACACCACAACCATAACATATCTGGAATTTACACACTATTATCTGAAATTGTAGTCATAATCTCTAAAAATCTTTCTGCAAAACTGGAAAAGCAGCTCTTTGCGTTCTTACAGTCATATCTTCCTTAGAGGATGTTTTGATACATTTCAAGTTTGATTTAGGTTTACAGCATTTCATCTTTTTGATATCTGTGTCAAAGTCTATGTGACAAGTTGACTTTTATGAACGTTGGTTTAATTTACATGGAACCAGTAGTTCTATGTGAAACCACAAAAAAATTGAGCTGCGCAGAATGACTATCCCAGTATTACTCACATTATGTAAGTTAGCTGCAAAAAAAGTGTGAATAAAACATCTGAATTGTTTTTTATTATTTTAGCGCATTATTTGCTTTAGTGCCTTTGGTGCAACAATGAACGTTTTTCACATGCAGTTTTTTTTACATTACAATTCTTTTAGTGTACAGGCTTATAGGAGAACCTGTCATAAACACCCCCTAAGATCAGGTACTGAGGTAGATTAACACAGATATGAAGAGCAGAGACCAATCACATGCACATAATTAGCCAAGCAGAGGCGAGCACTTAGTAATTACCGCATGCGTGCACCCGGCAGTTAAAAATGACTAGCAAGACAAAAACACGCGAGTGCCCTTCAAACAAGTCGAGGACACAGAAAATCAGCAGTGACCAAGTAGGACTACGATGGTATATTCTGGCACAGGATTAGTTTTTTAACACTGTTGGTCGTGTGTTTGGGATTCAATTAGCCATCCATATAGCTCAGCATTGCTGTCTTTCCCTTTGGCTGGGTTGTCCTCTTCTCTAACTTTGAGAGCGCCTTATAAAATGGAGGTTATCGACAGGGCCGGCCCTGACTAATATGGTGCCCTAGGCAAGATTTTAGCTGGTGCCCCCTTGCAACGCAGCCATTTTCTTTACTCGTTTGGCTTCCTACGGATCAAAGGCGCCCGTGGTATTTGCCTATACCACCTATGCGGTGGGCCGGCCCTGGTTATCGATGTTCATACTGGAACGGGCCTCCCACGAATGAGCTTCCACATCTGCTAACCTTCTGACTGCTAACCTTCTGACTCCCAAGCCCGGCCTTGTTTATAGGGCAACGAAACACAGGTAACTAATGACAACAGGTGAGTGATGTGGTTCTCTGCCCGTTCTCACGTGCAGGGTCCTACAAACGCCAGGCAGCCTGAACGTTCACAACAGTTAAACACGGTTTCATGTGCTTGAGATAAAAATGCCTATTAATAATGTATTTGAGAGCTCAAATTGGGCTTGATGGCCCTCCTGATCTCGAATTCATAGCCCCCCCCCCCAACAGAAAAAGTCCCAAAATATTTTTCACTGTGACTGTTTAAGGCCTACGCTGCTTGTGATGCATAATTTATAAGACTGCTTGAATTATAGTAACATGGTACAGATGCATTATTCATTGGCCTACTCTCCCATTATAATTTTCCCTCTGCTTTGGAGATGGCTCAGTCGGTCTCAGCCTACACACCGAAACATGACACAGCCACAGAGGCTGAGGAGAAAGTGTTTGGTGTTCGGCTCCGGCCGATTGCAATTCAAAGCGCATCTGTTAAGCGAGCGGGCAACATCCATCTTTTGTATTGCGGTCACTTTTTTCTAACGCTGCCTATTTTTTACTGTCGTCGGCACATTTTTATAAGATAATGGTCACTGTGTTCATAATATGCCTTTTTCAGCTCATTAGAAACTACACTAATTATTCTATGCTTTGCCCAGCTGGGGGCGCTGATTTACTGTCGACCATTTTGTGCAGATTTTGACAGAAGATTTTAGATTATTGCCAATTCATATTTTGATATTAGGGAGGGTCAGAGCACACAGCGGAGAACCCGAGAAAAACCTGTCCGACTCGGATAGCCAGTCATATTATCAAATCCTGTCCTTGGGTGAAGAGAAATGTTAATACAATGTTCGTAATTAACACTTTTTAATTGGTGTTTAATTAAAAACAAGCCTTATGGCTTCCTTTCACCTCCCTCATCTGTGAGATAGCACCCCCTTTCTTCCTCTCTTTCTTCCTCTTTCCCTCTTTCCCTCCCTACCCCCCCCACACACACACACACACACACTCACATACACTCACACACTGTCTTCTACTCGTCGCCTGCAGGAGGTCAAAGGTCACATGGCTCTTAAGGGATCTAGCGGTGTTGGACTAGGAATCATCCATGTTTCCTGTCAACATGTTTTATTTAAAGAGTCCTTATGTAACATTGCTACTGTACTACTTGCAAAAAATGACCAGTAGACACTTACAGTTAACATTTAAAATATTTCTTCCTACAAAATTGTCCCTGGCGCCTGAGATATTCTCCATTTGCATTCACACACTTGTAATCTCACTCACTTTTGACTCACTTTTGACACTCTCAGTTCTATTCCTCCACCCCAAACAACAACTCCACCCCAAACAAATAGCTGCTACTATTCTGTTCTCGTCCGGCGACGTAGAGATGCTAATCTTTTACCCCATTAGTCGAAAAGGACCGACAGCACGTGCACGTTTAGGCCAGTGTCCGGGTGTGCGGACGCATCTGTTTGATGAGAGTGCGACAGCATCTGTGAAGAGATTTACTCTCTTTTCATTACAGTGCACGATTTGATTTCAATTTGGCCCGTACCCGCCAGACAAGGACACAATGACAACAGAATAGGATTGCTTTACATCTCGTTTTCCTTGACAAGCAGCAAATGATCTTTATGTCACAGAGGCAGACCCCTGTATGGTTCCACAAAAGCACGAATCCATCTCACTTCAGCACCTCGTCTCTCTCCTCCGCGTCTGGGCTGTTTACTTAAGTGTTGATGCTCGGAAGACAATTTTTCCGCCGCTGTGCTGGCCATCGGTGTTTACTGTATAAATGAAGTGTATAGTGGCTGTTTATTTGATTTAACCGTCGTTTAACCGGGAAAGTTACTTGAGAACAAATTCTCGTTTAAAATAACCATGCAAGAACAGACGAAACATGTTATACACACACTGTAAAGGCAACATATGCACACAAATGGAATTTTAATTACTCTTAATGCAATTGGACACGGGTGAGAATTGAGAGTGTTGATTCTAATAGTCTCTGGCACTTCATTTCGGTCATTGGCAACATTGAACATGAAATGAGCTGAAAGACAGTCTTTATGAAGGACTGGAGTGCTCCATCTATTGGAGCACATGTTACAGTTTGAGTAGGAATAAATGCTAAGCGGTTAGTTAAGATCGTGGCCGTTCACCCTGAAGTTACCTATTGAAGGTGGCACAGGTTACAGCATGTATGGCGCTGGTAAAAAACATTGTTATTATTATGATGTTATTATTAACATAGTGTCAAAAGGTGAACTCAGGTTTTTCTCGTGCCCCCGTGTCATTCAAATATTAATGGCTATTCATCGCCATAGAAAAGTTCAAGTGTGTCTTAAAAATATCTTTATTCCAATAATTTTGTCACATCCAACTGTTATCTTGGTCGTCCCTTCACTAGTTTGCTCCTCACGTTCCTCAGAAAACAGCAAACGCTTATGGGTTGTGGGGTGCTGCAGGCCAGCGGTGGAGAGTACGTACCGACTGTGGTCCGAGGAGGGAGGAACCCCAAACCGTGACGGAGAGTCGGGCACCGATGACTCATCGATGCACGAAGGCAACAAAGGCTATCTGGCCTGAAACGACAGAAGGTCTACTGTGGCACATAGATGGTGATGGGAGTAATGTGTCAAGACACACACTGCATTGCACCCTGCTGCGTATGGGGCTGTGTAGCTACTGACTGGACAGAGTGCCTACGATGCCCACGATGCCCACGAATCCCACTGTGCCCACGATGCCCACTGTGCCAACAATGCCCACTGTGCCAACGATGCCCACAGTGCCTCTACAACTTCCTGGACAAGACATATCTACTGCCAATGTCTGGTGCCAGATACCACAGGCCATCATTAGGGGTCTTGTAGAGTCCATGCCTCGGCGGATCTGCATTGTTTTGGAGGCACGTGGAGGACCAGCAGCATATAAGGCATTACGTTTGGGCACATCAGCGTATATATCTGCTTCATGCCTCAGAAGTGGGGATTCTGTACGGGTGCATTGGTTCTCTGTGTCACACAGTTCACCTGTGAGCTGAGAATAAATGAATCATTGACTCCGAGGCACTGGCCCTTATTTCGCTAACTAGAAATATCCACAGCATCATTCACGAGGGAATCACTCTCGCTTGCAAGGAATCAACCCTAATCAGGCAACTCTCCTAATCCTCCGTACGTCCGGTATCTATGGTAAAGCTTGGGTTTGATAAACTACTCACATCTCCAACAATCATTGCATGTTTACTGTGTCTTTAATCCTGACGCCTACCACTCAGTTATCCCTAACTTCAGAGGACAGGGCAATGATGATTCACTTGTACAGATCGTCACAGTGTCAGGCATTATCCGCGCTAACAAGCTATCACATTAGCTGCTCATTGCCGAGAGTTCATACCTGTGGATCGTCAGGACAAGAGGTCTCTCTGGAACGGAGCACTGCTGCCCTAATTCAATGGGTTTTTCTAATTAACTCCACCTGTACACAATCAAGGCAAAGAAAGACAGGCAAAATGTAAATCCTCTATCACGTTAGGCAGCACACGATTGGTAGACAAGCTGAGCAAGTTACACGTGTAGTTTAATTTGTTGTGATGCTGATTGGTTGGCACAGCTATCCCACTCAGCACCCTTAGCAATACGTCACGCGTGATTGGTTGATGCTGCAAAACACAGCTACCGGGATAAGAGTGAAAAACTTTTTGTCACCAATGCTACCTGATAAACCATTCAGCGCTTGTAAAACCATGAAGCTCCCACATAAGGATTCATTCAGCGACAATGAATCCATTAAGATCCAACATAAGGAATCATTCAACGATTATGAATCCATGAAGCTCCCACATGAGGAATCATTCAACGATTATGAATCCATGAAGCTCCCACATGAGGAATCATTCAACGATTATGAATCCATGAAGCTCCCACATGAGGAATCATTCAACGTTTATGAATCCATGAAGCTCCCACATGAGGAATCATTCAACGATTATGAATCCATGAAGCTCCCACATGAGGAATCATTCAACGTTTATGAATCCATGAAGCTCCCACATGAGGAATCATTCAACGATTATGAATCCATGAAGCTCCCACATGAGGAATCATTCAACGTTTATGAATCCATGAAGCTCCCACATGAGGAATCATTCAACGATTATGAATCCATGAAGCTCCCACATGAGGAATCATTCAACGATTATGAATCCATGAAGCTCCCACATGAGGAATCATTCAACGTTTATGAATCCATGAAGCTCCCACATGAGGAATCATTCAACGATTATGAATCCATGAAGCTCCCACATGAGGAATCATTCAACGTTTATGAATCCATGAAGCTCCCACATGAGGAATCATTCAACGATTATGAATCCATGAAGCTCCCACATGAGGAATCATTCAACGATTATGAATCCATGAAGCTCCCACATGAGGAATCATTCAACGTTTATGAATCCATGAAGCTCCCACATGAGGAATCATTCAACGATTATGAATCCATGAAGCTCCCACATGAGGAATCATTCAACGTTTATGAATCCATGAAGCTCCCACATGAGGAATCATTCAACGTTTATGAATCCATGAAGCTCCCACATGAGGAATCATTCAACGATTATGAATCCATGAAGCTCCCACATGAGGAATCATTCAACGTTTATGAATCCATGAAGCTCCCATATAGCCGCAGGATGTTGGTGTCCTGTTGTAACACACCCTGTAACCAATTAACCAACTTTTGAGTCAGAACAATCAATGCAACAGTGAAACAGCGCTGTTATTTGTCTGAACTCTTAGCCATTTCCCTCATTGTCATACACTGTAGGAGAACATGGTCATGGTCGTGTTCACTGCATGGTCAAGATCACAGTCTTTTTTCAACCACCTCCTTTTATCCATCCATTTCTCATCCAGCTTTTTTATTAATGCCAACATCCGGATTGCTTGTTGAGTAACAAGTTCACAAAACTAGCGACTGTGAAAAACAGCAATTCAGTTACACTCCATACGAACATCTGTAACTGTCAGATAAAGAGCAGGTCTCTAAACGTGTGTAGTTCATGTTTCCAGGAATAAGTCGCTAAACGTTTCAAACGTCTGAGCATCTCGTTAGCATGGATGCGTGTCTCTCATAATTCTCTAAGTCATTTCTGAGTTCTAACGAGGTACGCAGGCATCAATCTTTCAGCGTCCTTTTCGTAGAGAACACAGTGGCAACGACACGACGATCACGTTCATATCTTCCAGAGGGGTTACCGACTCAGTCGCGCTCCCAGTTTCACAGCAGCGTCCCGTTACCACTCAGCTTGTTCAACACTCACTTGCTCTTCCATAATACATCACTCACCAGCCCAATGCACAGTGGAGAAAGTGATGTGTGTGTGTGTGTGTTTCTATGTTTGTGTGTGCTGCCTTTGCTTTTTGTGTTTGTTAGGGCAACAGTGGACATTGCAGACAAGCCTTTCAGCCGGCATTCGCCATCATTCTGGGAAAGACCATAACGAGCAACAGGGGCAGTTTGAAGATGAAGACACAACTAGCTAATCACACACTGTGGCCCTGTGATTGGAGTAGAAATGTTGTGGGGCGTAGATGTGTCCGTCTACATAGTTCTGATGTAGATGTTTGTTAGAGCTAATATCTGCTAATATTATTGCCACCCCCATCACCAGTCTGTTTAACCTATCTCTCACATCTTCTAAAATCCCAGTCAACAGGGGGAGACACCCTCGAGCCAAACTGCTACAGACCACTATCCATCCTACCCTGTCTTAACAAAATATTTGAAAAACTGGTCAACAAACTGATTGTCAACCATCTCGAATCCCACTGTATCCTCTCGGCTACACACTCTGGTTTTCGTGCTGGTCATGCCTGCATCACGGCCACCCATAAGGTACTGAATGACATCATAACTGCCATTGATATAAAGCAATACCGTGTAGCCGTTTACATTGATCTGTCCAAGGCTTTTGATTCTGTTAACCATCGTGTTCTTATCAGCTGACTTAATAGCCTGGGCTTCACTCACGACTGCCTCGTCTGGTTCTCCAACTATCTCCGACAGGGTCCAGCGTGTGTAAAATCAGAGGGCCTGCTGTCGGAACCTATGGCTGTCTGCATGGGGATGCCACAGGGTTCTATTCTCTGGCCGACTCTATTTTCTCTCCCTGTCACATTAACGACGTGGCTCTCGCTGTTGGAGACTCTCGAATTAATCTCTATTCAGATGATACCATTCTTTATACTTCAGACCCTTCATTAGATACTGCTCTCAAATCTCCAGGAGAGTTTTAATGCCATTCAGCATTCCTTACGAAACCTACAGTTATTATTAAATAATAAAACTAATAGTAACAGTAAGTGCACGCTGTTCAACCGATCGCTGCCAACACCCGCCCGTCTAACTAGCATCGCCATGCTAGATGAGTCTGAGACTAGAGAATGTGGATTTGTTTTCAATTGGCCAACCTGGTTAAATAAAGGTTAAATAAAAAATATTAAAATATAAAAGGAGAGCATTGGGTTACACAAATTCAGTTATCTTCACCTGAGTAATCTCTGGTTGAATTGATTTTTGTCTCTGGCTTCTTAGCAGTATCTTGTGACCGTGTTTGTGTAAGGTTGTCTGTAGTTATGGAAATATTCCGGAAGGACACATTTGAGTTGTCATGTTACAGGGAAACTTAACAGACTTGAGAATCCCAGTGGACACAGGGTGTGTTTGAGTTACACTTGCAATACGTTTTTTGAGGTGATCTGTATATGTATATCTGTGTGTGTATATTTATTGCATTAATTGTGATTTCTGATTCTATTCTCAGTTGGTGCGTCTTGGGAGCTTTGGTTAAATGTCACACTGTTTGTCCCTTGGCTCCACAACATCTTACTCTCTCGCTCGCTTTCTCACACACACACTCTTTTGCGGTCAGAGCACACACACACACTGCTCCGGCATAATTAGTAAACTCGTTAGACTTTTCTGCATCTCTCTTCAAAGGAGATCGATGCAAATACACGAGATTTAGAGCCACCGGCACCAATTAGAATAAGACCACCTTGTGATTCTCTTACAAGCTCAGTAAATGTTATTGCTGGAAATAAATAAATGTCCTCTTCGCTCACTAGGATTCCTCGTCATCCTAAGCAGCATTTGCTAAAAGCTCATCTTGTTCTTAATCAACGTCTGGAAACTTTAAATGCATGTTTAAATGCATTTGTTCTGACATGAATTCAGATTAAGTCCTGTCTGCCTGTGTGTTGTTTCACTTATGTGCGGAAACGAGATGAATGCTGTCGCTTGGAGTAGTGCTAATTCATGGGCCGTTATGACCACCTTCAAATCAATTTCATCAACCATCGCAATATTTTGGTGTTTTTAATTCTTAAAAATGTAGGATTTCATGCGTTGTTTCTTTTTTTAATGGACAGCAACTCCTTAAGGGGGTGTTGGTTCAAACATTAGCGAGTCACGACTGTGAAGGCTTTTCACTGAACAGGAGTGATTTTTTTTGGACGTTGTTTGATTATCGTGTGAATATTTTAGCTTGTTCAAATTCATTTATATTCTCTGTACAGCATCATTGAATTTGTAAAAAAGAAATGGTTTACGAAAGCCAAGTAATCTTGCTCTGGAAAATTCATGCTCTTGGGTGACATTCTTTATTCATTGGTCATCTCAGAAGAGGGTTTTGAAGAGCAAGAAGACAACAATTTTCACGTATTTCCCTGGCATATCCATATCCTCTCACTCCTTTGCTTCACGGACACTTGTCTCGTTCTTTATTGCCCTCACCTTGTTTTTTCAATCTCTGTTCTTGGTTAAGTTCCTTGTTTCCCAGTGTGTCGTGTCAGTCAATGTTTGCCTTAAGCTCACGTCACAGTTGCTTCTGTCTCCTGTAGCTGTTTAGTGTTTTTTTTGTTGTAGTTATATTTTCATTAATATACATGCATGTCCTTCGTTCGACCTGCGCTCGTGTCCTGCCTCCCAATCGTTACAGGCATGTTTGACAATGTGTTCACTTGCAATTTTTGACTGGTACCAAACACATTTTAGCAACGAATAGGACAACTAAACTTCTCAAGCAATCTGGATTGAGAACTGTTATTGTGGCAAATATTTGAACTGAAACAATAGCACTTTGTATTCTCCTTTAAGTTACTCCACATAAATCCCCCATAAACCTCTCTGTTCCATGGCTGTTCTTCTGTCCATGCACTTGCTAGTGTACCTCGACGTTTTGCACACGAAGAGAACACATACAAGAGTGAAAGCAACACTAGACGACATGCTGTCTCGCGTAGATAGAATACCGCTGTGCACGTTGGTTTATGAGAGAGATCACCTGCTGTACAGTTTCATTATTAGCGACTGAGAAGAAGAAAACTGTAATAAAACTTCTTTTGACGTACTGGTGGTGTTTTATCAGAGCATCTGAATATCTCACTTTGGGCCTTCTGATGTGGACTGCTGGATGCCTGGAGGCGTGTCAACGGGTGTGTGCGTTCATACATGGTCACGAATGCTTCCATATCAACGTGTCGTTCCATGTTCAATTATTATTTTAAATAACTAGTTAAATTATTAAAAAGAGAGTAGATTGCCCCTTCTCTTATCTGGAGAATAACTTCCATTGTCAGAAGTTAATTGGAATCGGATCAGGATTGGGACAGCTTCCTCCAGGGTGTCAGGTAGAGCAGACAGACAGGTTATCAGATTAGATAATAAGTCTAGCCCAGTGTTGTCTGACACGCGCACGCACGCACGCACGCACGCACACACACACACACACACACACACACACACACACACACACACACACACACACACACACACACACACACACACACACACACACACACACACACACACACAAGCCTGCATTACAGCCTGCAGCCCTAACCAAGGAATTCAGCAGTGAGAGAAGTGATTCTAAATAACATTTTGAGGAGCACACACAGACAGCACCAATCACAGCCTTGTTTATTTTAGAGAGAAAATAATGTCACGCCCATTTCTGGTCTGTCTGATCAGCCTCCTCCGGGGTGTCTCTTATCTCTGTGTGTCTTTCAGGCTGTTTTTATACCTGTCGTGTTCTATGGCATGTTGTGAACTTGTCAAGAAGAACACAGCTCCTTCATTGTTTCTAAGGACCACGCCGTTGTTTTAGAGGTTTCAAAAAGGTTATCTTTGATTTTATTGTACCTGTCTCTGGTGAGTAGCTGGAGTTTAAGATCATTATAATACAGTGGGCACCGAAATTACTGCCACCCTAAATATGAACAAAAGACCTGTAAAAGGACATTTGTTGATTCTTACGAATATACCAATCTAGTCAAGTGTACAATTTAATGTAAACTAACAAAACATATTAGTCAAACCTGTATATCGGTGAAAATTCATCAATGAAAAACAATCTTCATCAAGAAATCATTACTTTATTTAAAAACCTGTATGCCATTTTTATTGGTACCTCTGGATTTAATACTTTGTGCGTTGT